>JBCNYH010000002.1:2185905-2188405 GCA_039654325.1 Tandanus tandanus | reverse complement strand
GTAAACTGTGTTCTGTAAAGGTGTTTAGAATATATTACACAGAAACACAATAATGTGCATGATGATGGCACCGCCTTCTCAACTGACAAAATGTGAGTGTTCTTTGTTTTAATTCACGCATTATCCACTTGGGATAAGGATTTTTAATCGCAGATAGCAGACCAATCAGATCATGTCGTTCCCATGTTGTATACTAGTGTGTGTGTGTGTGTGTGTGTGTGTATATATATATGTGGGTGGTTAGTAGTGGATGTATGTAAGAGGGAGGCAATACTTAATGGGTGGGATGTGGCTACGACTAAATTAGGGGAGAGAAAAAAATGGGGAAAATTCCAAAAAATGAAAGAAATCTTCACATTTGCTGGAATGATTAAATATTGTGGCATGACTCAGAAGGTAGTCATGTGAGAGGTAGGTTATTTTTTTCCTTTTAAGTGAATACTTAAGTAGAATGATTATAGGAAGCAGATCAATGGATTCTGTTTTTTTTTTAAATGAAAACTGTGTGTGTGTGTGTGTGTGTGTGTGTGTGTGTGTGTGTGTGTGTGTGTGTGTGTGTTTCTATTATCTGTAAAATGTTTCCTCCCTGTACATTCCACGTTGAAAAGGGGGGGGAAAATGTAAATTTGTGGCTCGATGATTCAGTGCCTCACGAATGACAAATGGCTTCCCGTGAAATGCTGCAGCATACTGGAAATCTTCCCTCACACGCGTTTACGTCATCGTTCTGTTAACCGTTTAATCAGAATATTATTGTGTGTTAGTTACAGTTCATCCTGAATCTTCAGTACGGCCCACCATCAGTTAGTCTCTGCTCTGTTTCTCTTACTCGTGTTCCTTATTCTGTTTCTTTCTTATATCAACTTCATTGTAATGAAGCCACACTCTTCTACAAGCTACAATGTAAACGCCTGTAATTAGAATATTATACTTCGCTCATGCACAGAGGCGGCTGGTATTTATTTCTTACTGATTTGTTTCCTGTCTTTCTGCAGCTCTCAGTTTTCCAGGCCAAAAACATCCCTCCGTGCAGGGAGTTCACTTATTCTGACTCACTCATTTGCCGAACCGCTTAATCCTATTAGGGTCGCAGGGAGGCTGGAGCCTATCTCAGCCGGCACTGGGCGAAGGTACACCATGAACAGCTCGCCAGACCATCGCAGGGCAGCATTCACACACACAACCTTTTACATATACACATATATACAGTATATATATCCAGGAATACTCACTCTCACTAACTCACTCATTTGCCAAAGTACTTAATCCTACTAGTGTTGTGGGAAGACTGGGGCCTATCTCAGACAACACTGGGCGAAGGCAGGGTACACCCTGACCAGCTCACTAGACCATTACAGGGCCACCACCCACACAGCCATTTACACTCACACCTAAAAGCAATTTGGAACAACTAATTAGCCTAATATGAATGTCTTTGGGCTGTGGGAGGAAACCGGAGTCCCCCAGAGGAAACCCATGCAAACACGGGAAGAACATTCAAACTTCACAAAGAAACATCCTCACCAAGCCCGGGACTCAAACCCAGGACTTTCTTGCTGTGAGGTGGATGTGCTAACCACTACACAGTAAAATAAAGAATCAGGCATAAAGAATATGATTGTACTGTGATGAAACACATCAGTACTGGTGTTATTACTGACAAAATTGACATTTTTAGATACAAAATCTGCATTTTTATCAGTTGAAATTTGCTCAAAGCACCATCTACTGGTTAAAATTATAGTGAATATTGCAAGGCCCATGCTGAAGTAGCTTCAAACGTTGTACTTCTCGAGATCATAATTTAAAAAAATATATTATTGCCCACTACCTGGAGATCAGACTTGAGAGGGAGTCTGAGAAATTAGGCTCATTTTCAAATAATCACTTCAACTAACAAAAACAAAAAAAATAGGCAACTTTTTAAATATTTACTCAAGTATGTATTCATGTTTGTGTCCATAATATTTGCAGTAGAGCTCCGCCTCATAGGCATGGCCGTGCCCCCATAGGAAACCCAAAAAGGCTGCCGCGTCACCTAAAAAAACCCCAGATCTATTATTAATAACGAAACTCAAATCCAAAAAATAGAGGCTCATACACCACCACTCAGACTTGCACAGAATAAAAACCACACAATCTAACTCAGGTAGGCCGACAAACTTTCATCAAGCAAAGCGTGTGTGAGGTGTGAGAGTGAAAGGCGGTGAAAAGAAAACTTAGTGTTAAGCTTTCCTGCAAGCAGTGCCCAAATTTTTTTATTATTAAATATATATATATTATCTGTTTATTGTAAGTGTGGATGATGTGCATTAAAGGGTTAATTACACATACAGTTTAATTTTGGTAATATGATCGTGTGTTTTACCACAAGTCACTAAGGCTTTTATACAATTTGGAACACACCTTTAAATTCTTTGTTCTCTCTCTCTCTCTCTTTCTCTCTCTCTCTCTCTCTCTCTCTCACACACACACACACACACACACACACACACACACA
>JBCNYH010000002.1:2171831-2182427 GCA_039654325.1 Tandanus tandanus | reverse complement strand
ACACACACACACACACACACACACACACACACACACACACACACACACACACACACACACACACACACACACAGCGAGAGAGAGCTAGATAGAGAGAGAAAGAGAGCGGGTTGGACACCTGAGGGTGGGGCAGGTATTGGGTTTCCAAAGAGAAAGTGAGGATTAACAAAAGAGCTTAAGTTTTAAACATAATCCCGTTTCCCATGGGAAACCACTTAGCAGCAGCGTCCCTCATAACAGAAGATACAAACACTCATATTAACTTTCAAATATTTTGAAAATGGGAAAATACTTTGGTCCAGGAGTGTGTGGGAAAGGAATGTGTACATTATTACTAGAGTGTCTTCATCTCAGGTGGTACCTAATCCTCTGTAGGTGAGCGGGTTACCCACACCTGATCTGATCTGGCAGCTGAATGGCCACACCATCCGTCCGGATTCCTCCCATAAAATGCTGGTGAGGGAGAACGGAGTCCATTCGTTGGTAATCGAGCCGGTCACTAGCAGAGATGCAGGAGTGTATACGTGCATAGCAAGCAACAGGGCCGGACAGAACTCCTTCAACCTGGAGCTGATCGTTGCTGGTACTTCCTGTTTTTCATCATCCTTCTTCCTTAAGCTTCGCTGAAAATAACCAAGAACAGATGTATTTTATACTGTTATACACATCAAAGCCTTCGTCATCTGTGGTGCTGAAATGTTTCACCATAGCCAGTAATGTATTTTATCTTGTCCATTACAGCAAAAGAGATGCACAAATCTCCTTCCTTCATCGATAAGCTCCAGAACACCAGCGTTGCCGAGGGTTACCCTGTTCGTTTGGAATGCCGTGTGTCCGGAGTCCCGTTCCCTCAAATTTTCTGGAAGAAAGAGAATGAGTCCATCACTCACAACACGGACAGAATAAGGTCATTTCCCATGAGCACTCAGCTGCTGGTGACTGAATTGAAATAGTTTCACACTGTTAACAGTAACACATGGTGTACCGTATGTGTGGCCGGTGGTGTAGTGGTTAGGGGCTGGGCTCATGAGCAAGAGGTCATGGGTTCGAATCCCCGTTAGACCTCCACCGTGCTAAGGCCTCTGGGCAAGGTCTTAACCACAAGTGTGCCTCTGACCAGCCAACACTGCGAAGGTAACCTGCGATGTACTCAGAGGAAACCCGCACAAGCTTCTTGCTGTGAAACGTTTAGTGCTTTATTGGCTTCGGTGAATTCTGGACTGCCTGTGATAGAAAATGGCTTGTTGTTCTTTTAAGAAAGGAACAATGGCCCCCCGATGGACGTGAGGCTTACTTTACCGTCAAAGCCTTCTCGCACAAAGGTGGAATTAGACTGTTGAGAAATAAAGAAACAAAATGATTCGTTATTGCGCACCAAACTGTTGTAGCACACTAGAGATCAAAGTATTTCTGCTCAGGAGTCCTTTAAGATTGTAGCACCTAGCTAAAGGATAAGCTGCAGGGCAATACACACCGGTCCATATGTGATTTACTGCCTACGGGTCGACCAATCTGATTGCATATACTGTTTTTGCTATATAGTAATCAATGTTCTTATTGTTATGGCTGATCAGTGTATTGTGTATAATTTTCTTCTTGAATAATTTTCTTTATTCCTTTTTCTCCACATGAACTTTTTAATCAACACTGTATCTTTATTGTCATGCTTATGAATATATACTTCATCTAATGATACCTGAAGACATTATGTGTATACATTTGATCTGGATATATGCACTATAGACAGTAGTGGTTAGCATGTCAGCCTCACAGCAAGAAGGTCCTGGGTTCGAGATCCTGGCTTATTTCACCCGTGCTTGTGTGGGTTTTCTCTGGGTACTCCGGTTTCCTTTCACAGTCCAAAGACATGCACGTTAATTGAATTGGCTGTTCCAGATTTGCCCCTGGATGTGAGTCTGAGTGTGAATGGTTGTGTGTGTGTTTCCCTGTGATAGATTGGTGAGCGTGTTTCTTGCCTTTACCCAGCGTCGGCTGAGAGAGGCTCCAGCCTCCTCGCAACCTCAATAGGATTAAGCGGTTTTGCAAATGAATTAATGAATATATGCACTATATAGGGCAGTGGTGGCCCGGTGGTAGGGTGCTGGATTACTGATCCCAAGGTCGGGGGTTCAAGCCCCACTATCAACAGGATGTCACCAGCTAACTGGGTTATCAAATGCCGGCCATTGTCTGTGGTGAGAGGAATGTAAAAGAACCATTGCTGATTTTCGTCAAGAGGAGGCTGCATAGCCGTCAGTGTGTTTCTGCCCTGCGATGGCCTAGTGAGCTGTCCAGGGTGTACTCTGCCCTCGCCCAGAGTCGGCTGAGATGGGCACCAGCCTCCCCGCGACCCTAATTAGGATTAATGAATGAATGCACTATATAACATAACAAAAGCATACATGTATGAATACATTTTTTCTCACTGTATCTCAACCCATCTTAGTTAATTTAAAGCAGCATTCCAGACAGATATAATGAGATATGGACACAAGGAAAACATGTGTACCATACATCAGCTCATATTTCATACGAATCTCAGGAATGCTGCTTTTGTATTTCTGTGTAAAGTACATAAGATTAAAGAATCAGACCAAACATTTACCGAGCTGAAAGAGCCGCCTTGCTTCACAAAGTGTTCCTGTGGATTTGGTGTCTCTCTGGAAGTATGTTTCATTCACAGAGCAGGCTGAGCTTCTGCGCGCCGGCAGCTCCATAAATGGCAACTCTGATCAGCCCGAGATGACACGCTGTCTAAAAAGTGTATACACAAGCAGCGGCAGACAAGGCCTTGTAAAGGGGAGCGTACACACAGTGCAGTACAATGCTCTCTATAAACAGCGTCTCCACCACCTCAGAGAGATGTCTGAGATTTACAACCGCTGTGTCAAGCTGCACTTTCTTTAAAACAGCAGAAAAGGAATAGTCTAAAAATAACAATACAAAGGGGGGTTCTATTTTATTTTATTTTTTTAATTGGACAACCACATGAAGAAAGTAGTAAAAGTGCTGTTTTTGGTGCGAAGGACTCAAGTGAAGGACACACTCTGATTGGTGGACTAAAAAAGCAGTGCTAACCTGCTATTTTTTGTAAATAACACTGTTGTGTTATGTGTCCCACTACCCAGCATGCATCAGGACAACTTTGGGTATCTGTGCATGATTATTCAGCCAGCTCTGAAGGAGGACGCAGGCTGGTACACGGTATCCGCCAAGAATGAAGCGGGCATCGTCTCTACCACAGCACGACTCGATGTTCACCGTAAGTACACATGCAGATCAGACACGATGAGTTTCAACACCTTACGCTTAATGCTCAAACGATATGATCGTGGATGTATGTCTGGGCGGGAACATTTTACAGGAATTTCTTTCTTTAATCCAACCATTTTGGTTACCATCAACCACATTTTAAACAATCGTAATCTCGACTTACACAGCTCTATTTCACAGGATGAGTTCATTAAGTCAACAAAGTACGAAGAGTATCTTAGAGAGGATGGTCTTATTATAGTAACTGTAAAGAAAGGAATGGCTCCGGAGAGGCACATCGAAAAGGTGCACAACTATCAACCTGGAGATCACAGGTTCAAATCCAGGTGGATTCCGCAGCCATCTGCAGCTGTTAGTCCACTGGAGCTAATTGAGCTCTCATGGGAGCGTGGGATGGCATATGCTCGCCTCGCTGTCACTTACACCAATCACCAGTCAATCATGGGCTTCTGTGAACTCATTCATACAAAACAGCAGACAGAGCTTTCCACGAATGCCACCCCTGAATGCACATGCACAGCAGTTTGTAAAGAAGTCCCTCCCTTGTCTTGTTGGTGGTGGTTGTGTGTGACATGGAGGCAATAGTTGATGGGTGGGAATTGGCTACAACTAAATCAGTGGGAAAATCCAAAGAAATAGAAGATTTGGAATAATTCAAGCAATATAATATCATAATAACTGTGTGTGTAGTAAGTGTTGCATCCTGCCATGTTTGGGTCATGGACAGTAAATGCTAGGCTGAGAGGTTGAGCCAAGTTCTTTTAACCTCGTACATAACCCGACTAAAGCAATTTCATTCTTTTTGTCTCTCAGACCAGTATCAGCAGACACACACCCCAAAGCCTAAGAAGGTACGTCCTTCGACCAGTCGCTACGCAGCATTGACCGAGCGCGGTCTGGACGTGAAGGCAGCTTTCTTCCCGGACTCCAGCCCCCTGCCCCCTGGGACCCTGGTGGAGAGCGATGACCTGTAGGTGCTTGCTCAGCCCTACCTGTTTGACACAACGATAAACCCTGACCCCACGACCTCAGTGCCACCCAGAAACAGACACCGTCATGGACAAACCAGAGGAACCTTAACCTGTCGTCTGTTCTCAGCTGGTTGAAAAATTGTTAAAAAAAAAAAAAAAGTCTGAAAAATGTAAAAAAAAAAAAAAAAAAAAAAAAAACAGTTTGTTATGGAGCGATTCCAGTTCATTACAAAAAATTTGGAAGATGTGATCCATGTGAGAAGATGGGAAGTGAGGAAGTGATAGGCACTGAAGTGAGGTCATAAGGTTAAGGTCATACCATTCTATACACACACACACACACACACACTAATGACCCAGTGATCACCTTTTCTGCCATAACTTCAGTGTGCCTGGGAGATGACTAGCAAACTTAAAATGCTTCATTTAAACATTGATACATACGTAGCTTCTAGTTCTGCATGTGTTACTATGGTGCCAGTGTGTACATTTAATACTCAGTGCCTTAGTCTCTATTTGAGTTGTCAGAGATCTGTTGTAGCAGAAAGATTTATGGGTAATGGGGTGGTGTTTTTAGAGCGCATTCAGAATTGGATCGGTCTAATAGTTCGCTTTCTATTCATGGCGTTCCGTATTTGTAGTGAACTTGTTTATATGTGAAGCGCAGCAGTCTGGGTGTAGATAAAATACACTTCCCACTTCGCACAGATCGCCACCGTGTCTGGATGCCATACTGAGATATTGCACAAGGCCGGGCCTTATTGCTATTATCATTATTATCATTATCATTATTATTGTTATTATTATTATTATTATTATTATTTTGTCCTTCTCAATCTTGTGTTTGGACGAGGGAAGTTGATTCAGGTGCTGAACCGGGTTAGGAGGCCGAATGATTTGCAGACTTGTTCGGTGTTTTCATGGATATGAGTGACAGGAGGGTGGAGGGATCCTAGGAACGAGGTTGGTTTGGTGTGAGAACGTTACGTAGTGGAGGAGAACGTGATGTGGATTACACTGTCACTTTAAACGGAGAGTGAATGTGCGGTCAAAAAAATTGCAGTATGAATACATTTACAAAATAGAAATAACTGACATGGCTGGTAGTGGTACAGCAGATACGATAATGCTGATTTATTTTACTGTTCATACAAACAAGTTACAGTAACGGCAGAAGAGTATTTACCACTAACCTCCCAACACACACACACACACACACACACACACACACACACGACTGTGTTCTTTAACATCCGAAGAAGAGGGAAACAGTTAAATGGAGTATTTATAGCCAGATGCAGACATTAAATTATATTAGTGATTTTCTCATGGCTTCATGCCCAGTCTTTATTTAACTACATATTTACCACCATTCGAAATTATTTACACCTTTTCCTTCGTATTAATATATATATATATGTATACACATATTCAACTCTGGTACTTTTACATTACAATATATTTCTTAAGGGTAGCTGGATTGCACAAATGTAATGCTTGCAACAAATATATCTAGACATATGACTTCTTCATATGTATTCACTCAACACTTTTCAATATCTTTTCTCTTTTTTTCTGATATTTTGGTCTCAGCACAAGACACACATAAGGACTCGTAAAATAATTTGTTCTTTTAGTTCCAAGCTGATGGGAAGATGCCTGTATATGAAATGTTCTTCTGACTGTTTTGGTTTATGAACATTATAAATAAAAAAATCTCTGGAAATACTCGGCCTGTAGTGAATATACATTTTATTTTTGGTATAAATAAGGAATAAAACCACTCAGGGCTGTGATATACTGTATGTGTTTAGGGGAAAATAATCCACAGTAATTCTGCTTTGTGTCATGTGTGCATTGCACCGTTCTGTTGCTGATTATCTCTTTTCCTGTCACAGAACATCTCAGCACTGTGCTAGCAATAGCAATTTTCTTATTTATTTATTAAAGACAAGTTATAATTTCAAACTGATTTTTACTGAGACAAGTCTGTGGCCCCACACATGAACCTGATACCCCACAGATTCGTACAAAATTAGAAAATTGAATCTGAATACAATAATCACACTTAATCACTCATTTGCTGAACTACTACAGCCTATCTCAGCTGACACTGGGCGAAGGTGGGGTATACCCTGAACAGCTCGCCAGACCATCACAGGGCAACACACCAGCATTCACTCACCTTGGGGCAGTTTGGATTAGCCTGATGTGCTAGTCTCTGGATTTACCTTGACATTCCAAATCACATCATCTCTGGGACTCAGGTAGGGTAGTGTCCCCACAAAGTTTGGTGAAAATTCTTGCACGGGTATTGACAGGATCTGGTCACAGACAAACCGACAGACAAGCGAATGCCGTTTTGTGGCAGAGGTTAAAAAAATGCAGACACAATTCAAGAGCTTCATTTAATGTTCACAGCAAACATCAAAATGAAGCTAAAGTGTCATCTCTGGGACTTGAACTGTGAAATGGTCTTTAAAGTGGTGTAAAAAAACATAAAAAACAACCCATGATCGATGGATCTTCAGGATGAAACACCTTATTGATGTGAGAGAGATCACTGGTCTGGGCTGACGGGGGTGCATCCCAAAACCCTGTTTTGTCGTTTCTCGCTCCCTGATCCTCGCTCATACCGGACATTCATCTGTTCCATCTTCTTTGCTGGCCGTCCCAATTCTCTTATTTGTGCATCAAGGAGCGACGATACATCTGGAAGAGCTGCACACTAGCAAATAATTAACCTGTCCCTTATATGGGGTGCTTTTCAAAACCCTTAAATTGCATCCTCAATTCTATCACTTGCGTCTCCCTCCCACCCACACAGAGTGACGTTGATGACTGCGTACAGCCGACCTGCTGCATAAAAGCGTTCATGGTCATGTAAGGGGCGGGTTATTTATACTCATATGCGCAGCTCTTCCAGGAAGGCTGCTCTCATGTATCCTTGCTCCTCGATCCTTGATGCTCAAATAAAGACTGGGATGGTCCAGAAGAACTTATGGTTCAAATGAGGATCATTTGCAAGGAAACAACAAATGAGGGTTTTCAGAAGTCGAACGTATTTATGCTGCAGATCAGCAGCTCTGCGTGATGCTTCAGAGGAAACGACGTCTCATTTTTCTTAAAACACATTTCCACACTCCTCACATTGTTTCCTTAGAGAAAAACGAGGATGCAATTTAAGGGTTTTGAGAAGGAAGTGTACACTCTTTATGCACTGGGTGACCAGAAAAGAACAAGAATCTGAGACTATCATGGGAACAGTCTATACCCCTCCGTGACATGCGCGTGCTTATGCCCCTCCCTGGTCGGTGGTGGTCGTGTGATAGGGAAGGCAAAAGTTGATGGGTGGGAATTGGATACGACTAAAATTAGGGAGGAAAAATGGGGAAAAATCCCAAAAAAAAAAAGCATTTCTATGAGAATGACCCTACTATGATTATGATTATGATTATTATTTTCATTTTAGTTCAGTCAAAGAAGCAGTAATTGAATTCAGTCATTCTTATAATAAGTATGTGTATAGTATCACAATAACTGGAGGCAGAGTAAAGATGACATCATTCCACAACTCAGATCCTCCACACGCTGACCTCTGACCTCATCCTTCAGCACAATCTGTGTACAACCACGAAATGATGGCCCCCCTCTCCACCCCAACACCCCTAAAATCACACAATGAGCTAAAAATAAACTGCAGCCCACTCTTTAATCCAACTCAGCTGTGTGCCTGTGATGAGGCGGCGAGCTGAACGTCTCCCACAGGACGGGAGGATAAAACAAACATTCCGATTACACCACAAGGAAGTATGTTCTAGAGTCAGTGCTTTTTTTTATACCGCTGTTGTATCTCTGTGGCTTCACAGTGTTCTTCACATTAGTGTATGCGAGGAGGAAGAAAGTTCATTTCATTATTAATTTCCAAGCTCTGTGCTGAATAAAATAATAATAAATAAATAAAATAAAATAATAATAATAATAATAATAATAATAATAATAATAACACTATATCAAGAAATAATAAATGTAAAAAATTTAAATTTAAATATAGGCATTTAATGTGTATTACAGCACAGGAATTAATAAATTATTGAACTGTGTACATCTGACCATCACTAGAGTTGCAAAGGGGTGGAAAATGTCCAGTAAATTTCCAGAAACTCTTCATGGGAAATAGGATGTGGAATTTTAGAAATATTCCAAGCTGGAAATGGGAATTTACTGGTAATTTATGGTCATTTATACAAACTGTGCCATATGCTAAAATAAAACCTTTTTTTTTGTCTTAAAATGATAGTCATGGCAATACAAAATTTACTAAAAAATAAACTTTTATTACTTTTTAATTTTACTAAAATTTACTTTAATTTATTTTGTTTTATGAAATGATTTTTTAAAATTTAAATCCCACACACTCCCATTAATCCTACACACTCCCTTTGAATCCCACACACTCCCGTTAATCCCACACACTCCCTTAATCCCACACACCCTCTTTAAATCCCACACACTCTCATTAATCCCACACACTCCCATTAATCACACACACTCCCATTAATCCCACACACTCCCTAAAATTCCACACGCTCCCGTTAATCCCACAAACTCCCTAAAATTCCACACGCTCCCGTTAATCCCACACACTCCCTAAAATTCCACACGCTCCCGTTAATCCCACACACTCTCATTAATCCCACACACTCCTATTAATCACACACACTCTTATTAATCCCACACTCCCATTAATCCCACACACTCCCATTAATCCCGCACACTCCCTAAAATTCCACACGCTCCCGTTAATCCCACACACTCCCGTTAATCCCACACTCCCATTAATCCCACACACTCCCATTAATCCCACACACTCCCTTAAAATTCCACACGCTCCCGTTCATCCCACACACTCCCATTAATCCCACACGCTCCCTTAAAATTCCACACGCTCCCATTAATCCCACACACTCCCATTAATCCCACACTCCCATTAATCCCACACACTCCTGTTAAATCCCACACACTCCCTTAAAATTCCACACACTCCCATTAATCCCACACACTCCCATTAATCCCACACACTCCCATTAATCCCACACACTCCTGTTAAATCCCACACGCTCCCTTAAAATTCCACACACTCCCATTAATCCCACACACTCCCATTAATCCCACACTCCAATTAATCCCACACTCCCATTAATCCCACACACTCCCTTAAAATTCCACACGCTCCCGTTAATCCCACACACTCCCATTAAATCCCACACACTCCCTTAAAATTCCACACACTCCCATTAATCCCACACACTCCCATTAATCCCACACTCCCTTAAAATTCCACACGCTTCCGTTAATCCCACACACTCCCATTAATCCCACACGCTCCCTTAACATTCCATACACTCCCATTAATCCCACGCACTCCCATTACATCCCACACACTCCCTTAAAATCCCATACACTCCCGTTAATCCCACACACTCCCGTTAGTCCCACACACTCCCTTTAATCCCACACTCCTATTAATCCCACATACTCCCATTAAACCCACACTACCATTAATCCCACACTCCCGTTAAATCCCAGACACTCCAGTTAATCCCATACACTCCAGTTAATCCCACACACTCCTGTTAATCCCACACACTACCATTAATCCCACACATTCCCGTTAATCCCACACACTCCCTTTAATCCCACACACTCCCGTTAATCCCACACACTCCCTATAATCCCACACACTCCCGTTAATCCCACACACTACCGTTAATCCCACACACTCCCGTTAATCCCACACACTCCCTTTATGCCCACACACTCCCATTAATCCCACACACTCCCGTTAACCCACACACTCCCTTTAATTCCCACACACTCCCGTTAAATCCAACACACTCCCTATAATCCCACACACTCCCGTTAATCCCACACACTCCCGTTAATCCCACACACTCTTGTTAATCCCACACACTCCCTTTAAATCACACACACTCCCGTTAAATCCCAGACACTCCAGTTAATCCCATACACTCTCGTTAATCCCACAAACTCCCGTTAATCCCACACACTCCCATTAATCCCACACACTCCAGTTAAATCCCACACACTCCCATTAATCCCACACACTACCATTAATCAAACACACTTCTGTTAATCCCACACACTCCTTTTAATCCCACACACTCCCATTAACCCCACACACTCCCGTTAATCCCACACTCCCATTAACCCCACACACTCCCATTAATCCCACACACTCCCGTTAATCCCATACACTCCCATTAATCCCACACACTCCAGTTAAATCCCACACACTCCCATTAACCCCACACACTCCCATTAATCCCAC
>JBCNYH010000002.1:1996184-2010791 GCA_039654325.1 Tandanus tandanus | reverse complement strand
TATATATAGGTCAAATGCAACTTTATCTGCTTAGCAACTCTGACATTCCACGCAGCGCCATCCTGTGGGTTATGGTTAAAAAATAAATTGCACAAAACAAATAGTTTAACAAATACAAGCTCGACCCCATAGCAATAAGAATTTTTAAAGCACTTAATGACAGATCAAATATGCTGTCTCAATAATTATACAAAAAAGTTTAATTTGTATTTGACCTTTAAGTCCTTATATGGTTTCCTATTAGTTTTCCATAGTAACATGTCACTCGGCACTCAGCTATGAGCATTCAATATCCTATGACCTTGACATTATTACCTTGACATTGTATATGGTTTCCTATCAGTGTTCCATAGAAATGGCATGTCTACGGCACTTGTTTCAAAGTTATTAATGATCAAAATCCTGTGACCTTAAATTTCAGGGTCATTCAAGGTCAAACGTAATGGTCATCTGAAAGCATGTATATGGGTTCCTAGTGGTCTCTTGTTAAATCTATGGGTCTATGCAACTTTAGCTTCTGAGGTATAGGTGATTTAAATTTAAAAAGAGAAATTTTATTTTCCAATATTTTGTGGCCATGAACTTTGACCCAGACATTCCGAAGTCAGATGATATCTAGGACTCAGGAAGGGTAGTGTTACCACCAAGTCTGGACAGGTGTGGTCAGTATTTTGTTCACAGCCAAACTCACTCAAATTACAGTGATTACTATATGTTCGCCAAAACTCTGTTTTGGAGGCAATCCACACATACATACATACATACATACATAACATTGCACCTGTGAGCATCCTCAGATGTACCTGGGTTTTGCTGTAATAGAGGTGATGATGGTAGTCATGATGGCAGTTGTGTTACCCATGTCATTAATGTTTGTCGTGTTAAAAACTGGTGATCCAGATGCTTGCATACGGGATACAAAGCTTCCAATACCAATCCAGAAAGCCATAATCAGTCCTGCTACCAAGCCACTCACTGCCCCCTGGAAATAAACACAATCTCATACTGCTGTAATGATCTGGACTACTTTTACTGATTCAACAGATATTTCTCTCCATTAATGTGATTGGACACTTGACCATTTTCAATACATATGATGTCAAGTTTAACAATAGAATCTTACAATAAAACCATTACTACACTTACTTTGGACAGTCAGTCAGTAATATGTTAGCATGGCTATAAAACTTGGTCAATTTTGCCATGATGTTTCAGTTAATTCATATTGATTTCCTGTTTATAAAAAGCTGTAGAAAAGTAATGTTGAAATGTCAGAATTGTGCTGTTGTAGTGAATATCAACAAGTACTGAATATCAGTAATAATAATGAGTGTACTTAAAATGTTCTTGGCCTCGCCCAGCTGGCAGTGGCAAAACTCTTGCCCCATGCACGTTACTCACCTGACCTGCACAGCCTGAGTTCAGTTTGCTTCCCTGGACTGAAATCCTACTAAAAACTAAGACAACCAGTTAAGGTTCAGCTGCAGTGAATGGCCAGACCCAGCTCCATGCCAGGGTGCCCTTGCTTCACCACACAGCCTGGTACTGCCAACCGGTGACCCATAGTGGTTCTTCCACCTGCCAGATGCTGTCACAGACCAGGAACATTGAACTATGATGTCCTCCCCAATGACGGCTGTTGACATCCTGCTGCTGACCCGACAACCAGAGCTTGCTTTCACTAGGATGACCCGAGGCCTGCCCACCAAGTCAGACCCTGCCAGGCTAATAAGGACTGAAGTCCTGTTCACCAGACGGTATAGCCTAGTCCTCCCGTTTATACCACATAAGACGAGGACGTAGCGAGTTGGATTTATAGGAGGTGTAAACTATTATTAATATATACTACAGGGGAATGGCATGATGTGATTGGTCCTGCATATAATGCTTGAATATAATCGACAGACACTCACGGTTAGTCATGGGACTTGGGGCATTAAAATGGGAAAATAAACCATAAATATCACATTTTAGTTTGCTTTCTTGTCTCTCTGCGTGGTATACACTAATTTAGTTTAGCAACATTTCCGTGTTGTATAAACTATGAATGAGTACGATATAAAAAGATATATATAGAAAGCTACACATCTGTTGGCCTGACTTGGAGCTCACCTGACCTGCCACCGTCATGGTTAACATATGTAAAAATAAACTATAAAAATTCTGTTTTTGACGTTTGGCTTTTCTTTATGTTTTTATGTAGTATAAGCTAAAACTCTGAATGGTTTTATAAAGACACTAGTAAGACTGCTTAGCACTTAGCTCTGCATGTGTCACTCACCTGACCTGCCTGTGTAATAGTTAAAATGTTTTTTTAAATTTAAAAGTTAAAATTTGTCCTTAATGTTTCCATGTAGTGTATACTAAAACAATTATGCAATTATGCAATTTTGGCAGATGCCGCTGAATTGAACAGTCCCTGGAGGACTATTCAACAATATCCACCTAGCCTTTGGCATATCACTGTTAATTATATGGCTTTAATTAATATAGGGCCTATAGTTGCCTGATTACATATCATCCTTGGTATAATCCAAAATTATTTCATGGTTGCTCTCGCCTAAAGACTCTAAATCAAATTCAATGCATGTTTGCTGATATTCTGCCATGTTGCTCATCTGGGCATGATGCCACACATTGGTGTACTGCTGTAATGGAGAAGAGTCTTTGGTGTAGTTCATTTGAGAAGCCAGAAAGACACACAAGAAGCATTCTTATATGAACTATAACCCACATCTTTGCATCACACACCTCTGAGGGGATACGGAGACTCAATTAAATTCGAATTCTACATTATTATTGTATATGCGTTGTGTGCAGAACCATCACTTTTGGTACCCTAAAAGCGGTCTCATATCTCCAGCCAACTAACAGCAATGCTGATATTCAGATCAACAGCACTCATGCTTGTACATTATTGTTTAATTACATTAATGCTTCTTCAAGACAAATGTTTTAGCTGATAAAAAGGGAAAAAATTACTTACAGTAGGGTTGGCCCAGGGAAAGAACATGCCCAGACAGAAGAGGCCAAGAAGAGGCCCGCCAACCATTCCAAAAATACTGAGTGCTGCCTGAAAGGATCACAAGAAAGTAAGAATTAGGACATATAACATAATTTGATTTACATTCCCGTAAATTACATTTCGGACATTCACTCCAACCCTAATTATGCCCACTTGACCATCCAATCATCTAATCAAGACTTAAGACTTGGAAATGAAGACTTAAAGAGATGATTGGATTTGCCAGATGGGCTCCATTAGGGTTGGAGTTAAAATCTTTAGGAAGGTAGATCACCAGGAACAGGATTGGGCACCCTGTTCTAAAGTCTTCTAACCTGAACGAGTTTTCTGCCCACGGCTGTCTATATTCTGCTCACATTGCTTTAACCTCTTTTTCTTTAACATGAAATTATCCTGGCGGCACAGTGGTGTAGCGGTTAGCATGTTCGCCTCACAGCAAAAGGAGTTTGATCCCTTTTCCTCGTACTTGTGTGGGTTTCCTCCGGGCACTCCAGTTTCCCCCCATAGTCCAAAGACATGCATATTAGACTAGGACGGTTCTGCACCCAATTTCAGTCATTTCTGCATCTCCTTAGCTGTTTTACTTGCTTGATACAGAACAATAATTTGACTTTCTTAAACGCAGTGACATCTTTTCCACAACCACAGGATAAAACATGGTTATTTAAGCAATGAGAAGGTACTCACTCACTGCATCAGTTAACATAAAATAATGTTGAAACATGATTCACTGCAGTAATTATCCAATCAATGGCTATCAAGTATTTGCTCATTTAAATCCCGGTGATTACTTTTTTTGGCCGTGCATAAAACTGTCAGTCATGTTACAGCCAGAGCTAATGTTTTTATACAAAAATAACACACTTCTGAACAAGCAGGTTTGAGTATTCAGTCATGCTGTTGTAAAATTCAAACCATGAGTTGAAATTTATCATTTCATTAAAAAAGGCAGTAAACAAGAAGAAAAGGAAAATTTACAACACTGATAAAAGCAACAGTCAGACCTGCCTGATAAGAGTTTAGTAATTCCAAATAAGGTAAAAAATAAAACAATACATGCTAGAAAAAGGCAACACGCATACACTGCCAATTATAAGCTCTCATGAAAAGCTCATACTGACTCAGTTGCATTGAAAATCAGCAAAACCACAGGACTGTTCTCAAAACGATCACATTTTGTTCCTTTTTATACTCTCCTACACATGTATAAGTATTGTCTCGTATTGCTCCATTTTTATGTTATGGATTAACTGCATGGGGACAAGCATGCAAAAGCAAATTAAATAGGTTTTTGATTCATAAAACATGTATATTTTATGCATTTTACTGACAGACGTGATCATTCCAAATGGATAAAGCTCTATTTTCAGGGAAAGAGAGCAGTATTCGTGGTGCCCTTATGCTGCAGTAGTTACAAAAACTTCCCCAAATGCCATCTAAATAATTGCTAATCAAAAAATGTTTGGATGCAATAACATTTAATATTTATTGTTGCATTACACTTTTTGCATGCTAAGCACTGTAATTAAAGAGACTAGTCCATACCTGTAACACAGAGCCCATTAGAGAAGCGATGTAAGCCATAGCTAGACACACCAGTCCATATCCAAGAGCTGAGACAGAGCAAAGATTCTTCAAAACCTTCTTCATAAAAATCCTTAACATGCTGATGTTATTTTGTGAAGTAACTAATATATTTTACACCGCCAATATTAATAAATCACAGGGGTAAAAAACTAGAGAACACTACACTCCTGCTAGGAAGCACAATTACAATTTGTAATCAGGGCTATAGCACATTTCCATTTTGAAACCGTGTGATTATAAAGTTACTGGTAGCAAGTTTACATTCATCAGTACGTTCATTCCAGTCAAAAAGTGTCTACCATTAGGTATGCAAGTTAATGTGAATACTGGTGGTGAAATAGGACAAAATTTCACTCCGGTGGCAGGCATTTCAAGCCAGATCAGGTAGTTAAAGCCACAGAAGTAGTGCAGTGCTCTTGTGTTCTGAATAGAAGACCTAACCATGGATCAGTCTGAGAGAGAGAATGCAACAGAGTAATAAATGCTTAACAAAAGTACCCAATAATTATTATTATTATTAAATGAATAAATAATGACCAATCAGCCATAACATTAAACACAGCATGAGAACTGACAGCTAAAGTGAATAACATTATCAGTGGCACCTGCTAAGGAACGGGATGTACACAAAGTGAACAGTCAGTTCTTGAAATTGATGTGCTGGAAGCTGGAAAAATGAGGAAGTGTAAGGATCTAAGTAACTTTAAAGGTGCCCATTCACTATTGAACAGCCTGTGTGTTTTATCTTCCATTTTCAGTTCATTGTGGCTAAATATGGGCAGTTTCACAGTCTTGGAACCACCCTTAAAATTGGACTTATCACCTGATATGAAATGCTTTGTATTGAGATATCCCACTGCACAATAGGTATTTTTGTTCGCTTTGTTTCGTAGAAACACAATTCCAAATTTGAACAGAATACATCAATTCCTGGTGAAATTAGAAGGGTTTTCGTGTTCTATTTTTTGTAGTTTTGTGTCAACTTTAGCTGTAGCAAGTTGCCATAATGTACATTCAACCAACTAAAACAATAAATCTTACTTAATATTGTTGTTACTTTGTATATATATTTATTTCATGGTAAAATCCAAGTGTTTTTGTCAAACAGTTCTGCATGCATTTGAGAAGCAAGTTTTCACTGGGATGGGTAAAATTCCATCAATAAAATGTCCTCTCCGAGCACAACATTTTGTAATGTAGTTAATGTGATATTACAAGACAACATGTGTTTTTTTTTAATACTTTTGAAATACTACTTCATTTTCATTTCTGTAGAACCTAGTAGTGTCTTTACTATAACCTAACATCACGGTGGTGTGCATTTTTCTTCTTGTGTGGTGCCACCAATATTTAGGAACCTACTTTCCATACTTTGTCACTTTTTAGTAAATTTTGGATACATGTGTGCAAAAGATGCCAACAAAAATAATACTGAATTAGAAAAGTGGGGAAGTGGTGGCCCGGTGGTAGGGTGCTGGATTACTGGTCCAAAGGTCAGCGGTTCAAACCCCACTATCACCGGGTTGTCACTGCGGCCCCCCCAGTGCTGCTAACTGGGTTATCAAAGGCCATGTGTCTCACTGCCTATGGTGAGAGGCATGTAAAAAAGCCTCCCTGCGCCTTAATTAGGATTAAGCGGATGAATGCATGAAAAGTAATTTATCCTTGACAAGTTCAAAACTCCCTATAATACAATAATCAAAGATTGTATTATAATAAAAAGTTTAAATTTTCCTGACCCACCTCGTGAATTGCAGAAGGCAACTTCACATTTTCCTTAAAAATGGATAATTCAAATGAGGTGACCCTGTGCTTATTTGTTTAATAAAGATTGTGGAATCTGTGTTACTTTTAACAGATTGCACTCAAATTCAAAAGATCCTGTCAATTATGCCTTGTCATTGTAGACAAGAAATTTTAAAAATGACTGATGCAGTGGTGAATCATATTGGTTCAGCTGCATAATAATTAGGAAATGTTGTAATTTAACTGGCCTGTGGCAGCCATGTTTTTTGATGTAGCACCTTTTCCTTCATGATGTAAACAGGGCTTAGTTAAAGGGTTTTACATACCAGGGTTTTTTGTTAATTAGACCTGCAGCTTAGAAGCACAGGTATTATGTGTAAAAAAAAAAAACAACAACAAAAAAACCCCCACTGTGTCAGCACTACAGTTTGATTGGAACATTGCTTTGATGCTCTTGGACATAGCAACCTTTCCTTTGGAATTTATTTAGAGCATAGCCCAAAGGTCCTATAAGTGCAATTTTGCATCAGTTTCAGTTCATGAGAAGATGATTTTTAAATATTTTTCACATATTAAAAATTGGCAAAAAAATGGGCTTGGTCAAGCACTTGTGGAATCTGTGACTTTTCACAGACTGCTTTAAAATTTGGGAAATCCTACCAATGATGCCTTGTCATTGTGCACAACAAATTTTAGAATGATTGATGCAACTATGAATGATATTGGCTCATTTGCATAATAATTACAAAATTTACATAAATTCATTGTCTTTTGGTGGCCATATTTTTTGACCTAGCAACTTTTCCTTCACAATCTAAGTTTAGAATATTCTCAAGATGACACGTTTTAGATTTTGTGCAAATCGGCTAAGCCATTAAGATGTCATTTTAGTAAAAATCACAATTATGCAAATTAGCTCAAAATCCAAAATGGCACACTTGAAAGACAAAATTGTTCCTTGTGAGAAGTGGGACCTTTACACCAAGTGTAATTACTTTATGTCTAATGGTTCAAGTGGTCGGAGCTTTTGAAAATGGCTATCAACAATAGCTGATGTGACCTAGTCATGTGACCTATGGATTCAAAATTGTAAACTATTGAACCAAATTTGCTGGCTTTTTAATTGATTGTTTTTGGTTTTACGATGCAAAAAGAATGATCTTGCAGTGCAACACCAATTCATAAAAGCTGAAAAAGTCCAAGATCAACTGTAAGAAAACAGAAAAAAGCATATGAATTCAAGAGAAATAAAACAAGTAAAAAAAAATTAAGTTGACTTACTTTTGCAGGGCCATTCACATTTGTGTATAGGAGTAAGCAAATGTTTTCAGAAAGACATTGTGGATGATTCAATTTCATTTCTAAGAGATAACACTGTATTTTCTTTTTGTTTAATATGCCTGCTAGGTGAATGGGCACATATAACAAGGGCCACATTGTAATGGCTAAACGAAGAGAAGAGCTACTGTTGCGTTACTGTTGGGTCACCACACAATGCATTGCAGCATACTGTGCATGGGGCTGCCTCACTGCAGACCAGTCAGGTGGTGTTAATGTTATGGCTGATTGGTGTATATTCCACATCCTGATGACACCGTTAAAATGCATTAAAAATATTTAGCTTCATGGCATACGAGATATCATGGTTAAAAAAAATAAAAGATAAGTTGTCAAAGAAATAAACAAACAAACAAATAAATAAAAACTTCACAATTTAATGTCCATGTCTAGCAAGTACCTCTCTGTATTTTATTCATTGCATTTAAAATTGAGTTCAAGTTGTATAAATACTGCCCTCCTGTGGGTCAAGAGTTAAAACTCTTCTCACCGAGGCCTTTGGAGAGCAGCGTGGCTCGAGCTTCAGTCATACCAGGATAAAAGGGCTTGATCAGGTCTTCCATGGTAACTGTTGCCAGGGAGTTGAAGGCAGAAGAAATTGTGCTACAGTAAGAATAAAGAAAAAACACAGACGATCACAGCCAAACATCACATACTAATTTTTTTGTTGTTGTTGGATAATTAATGTCAGGCCTTTACCTAAGAGCACCACTGAAAAGACAAGCAACAAACAGTCCGGGTAAACCAGGCAGTTCTTTGAGTACATCCATCACAAAATATAACACCATCTGCAGAGAGAGAAATGAAAACATTACTCGTGAACATCTCATGATAAACAATATCGAGTAATAGCTGGTCAGTGCAAATTAACTTGCAGTAAGATCATACAGTCTGTAAAGCATTATAATGCTTCACTGGGGAACTTGTAAGACAAAACATCAAATATAAATTACAGCATGGGTCATCTTATAGTTTCCTTTTTTAATTTTACAGTTTACCTTTGTTATTTATACAGCAATTAAAATATATGCAAGCAGAGTAAAAGCATACACACAGGAAGCGATGAGTGAAAAGCGACCATGTAAATAGGCATGTCACAATAAGTTTTTGTTAGAATATATATATATATCGTTCCAAAAACTATCGTGATGATCCAATAGTCATTTTATTAAAGAAAAAATAAAGGGTATATGGGACATGGCAGCCCAACATGATTAAACATTAAACAAACACCGTGAGGATAAATAAACATTAAACATTACTGCTTTAACATTTTCACATATTATTTTTCAGACCTCTGCTAATAAAAAATTTATCAATAAGACACACACACACACACACACACACACACACACACACACACACACAGTAGTTTTATAGTAAAGGCTATTTTGCATATTCTATGTAAGTGTTATATTGAACGATGCTATTGTAGGCAATGAGAACCAAAAAAATCATTCCAAGTATATTGAGGTAAAAGTATGGCTAATGAACACAACTTTTTCAGAAAAATTGAAAGGTGTTTCAAATTTAATTTTTTTTGACTTTCGCATAGCATGAATGAACTTCAAACCATATGGAATGGTTTATCGAGTGAAGAAATTAAAAAATACAGTGATGCAGTGATGATTATACACTTAACAAAATGAAGATAAATCAGAAACCAAGTACTATTCAAGTATTTTTTATCATATTGATGAGAATAAGTAAACAAACAACAATATATAGTAATAACAAAAATAGTCTTCTTTTTGAGGAAAGAAAAGTCAATATTTAGTGTGGCCACCCTTTACATTGATTAGAGCATTTAACCTTTCAGGTATAGTGTTCACATATATTTTAATTTCTTCACTCGCTAAACCATTCCATATGATTTGAAATTCATTCATGCTATGCAAAAGTTAAAAAAAAAATAAATAAAAAATAAAAAAATAAAAAAACATTTTTCAAGGCCATCCTGGTGAATCTGGGCTCTGCTGGTGGCAACGTCTCAGGGCAGACAGTCCAACGGACACTGCACACTGCTGGTTTCCTTGGACGCAGACCAAGGAGGATGCCACTTCTTCAGACAAGGCACACAGTAACTGTTGATGCCGCACACATTTATCTAACAGTTACAAAAAAACCAAATATATGGCGTATATGACATACTTTTATGAGCTTTGAGCTACCTTAAAATTTTTTTTTTTTTTTTCCAATAAAATTTTGTACATTTTAGTTTTTTGTTGAATAGAACATAATTAATAAGGGCGAGACTCTAAAACCCTTATAAAACTTTTTTTCATTGGCACCCTAATATGTATAAAATAAAATATATAAAAAAAATAAATAAATAGAACACAGGGGTCCAAAAGCTCCCACTGAAAGGACCATTTCTTAATATGCCAATACAGAACAAGCATAGCAAGTTTAAAAGCCCCAGCCTCAGTGTGCAGTAAGTAAACGTCCGGAAACCTAATATACAGTTTTGCCTCTGTGACCTTCAAGAGTAGGTCAAGGTCACTCACACAAAAACCCATCCTAGCACTCATAGTAGTGAGACAGCATATCAAGTTTGAAAGCCCCAGCTTCAACGTGCAGCAAGTAAATGTCCGGAAACTAAAGTGTGATGGACAAACAAAACCCATTCCTATAGCCCCACTTTGTGGGCAGAAGCTAAAAAGCAATTCAATGCAGAAAGAAAGTGAGCTCCAGTGGAACCAGAAAAACAATCTCAGAATAAATAAGCACACATTAATTACTGCAATTAACCATGGTCCGGAAAACAATTGCGATTATTTGCACGATGGGGCGATTAATTGACCATTGTGAAAGGCCTACTTCTAAAGTCAATGAAAGCCAGCGAAATGAGTGATGAGAGATTACATTCTCTTGAGTGATGTGAAATGGGCAGAAGTTAAACAGAGCTGAACTTTTAGGTGATGCAATTCAAGCGATCACCAATCAGAACGAAAATATACTGTTGATTGACAGATGCTGCGTAACACAGTTCCCCAAAACATTTTCTGTAGGGAAACAAAGATAAGAGGTTTAAATGATTCTGCCTACATCAACAGGTCATCGTAGCCATGCCTAATTATACTGTGCTTTATGACCGAACAAAAATTTTAAAATGATACTAACTGGAAAAGCAGTTTTTGGCATGTTTAAAAAAAAAAAAAAAAACCCTTGGTATTTCCCATGAGTATACAGTGGTGTGAAAAAGTGTTTGCCACCTTCCTGACTTCTTATTTTTTTGCATGTTTGTCACACTTAAATGTTTCAGATTATCAAACAAATTTAAATATTAGTCAAAGACAACACAAGTAAACACAAAAAAAAGTTTTTATTATTAAGGGAGAAAAAAATCCAAACCTACATGGCCCTCTGTGAACAAGTGATGTGTGTCGTAGCTTTATCTTATTGAAACCACACATCAACAGCTTCGAGCTCTAGGTGTTCAAGTTGGGGCTGGGCCACCAACAGACCTTAGCACCAACTCTCCTGTCTCAAGTTTCATGTGTGCAAATAGTGATAAATAAAAACTGTACTGTGATGATAAACAAACAAAAAAAAAGATAATTTGATTATCTTTTTTAAAATGTACCTTTAAAATGTGGGAGGTTTTTTATGGGCCACCAATTTAATTTTCATTGTCCCACCCAGTGAATGTGTTCATAATGTGAAAGGAAAAAAAAACATAACATGAGGTATTATAATAATATTCACTGGTAGCTCAACCGTTCCAAAGTTATGTGTGATATGTTAGATGTGTAATGTTCTGAAAAATTCTGATATGGTCATATAATATTAAATTTAACATAAAAAAAAAACAGAATATTGTAGAAATCATCAAAATCAAAGACTAATAGTTGCTCACAGTTAATTCAAAAGTCAACAGTGACGAAATATGTCACAGTGCAAATTAGTTGTCAACAGCAGCTGAAGTGAGTGCAGTCAAGGTGGATTTGTTTCTGTTTTGTCGATGTTTCTCCACAACTTGCAACAAAAACTGTTTCTGTACCTCTTGACTGGCCAGGACTCCGTTGAACACCTATATGCCTAATGAATAAACAGTGTTGTATTTTCTGTAGTTGTCTTGTTAATGATGACTAGCGACGATGACACATGAACTTATACTACTGACTGTGGCGTGGCTGCTAAAAAGCTAACAGAACAGGAGGCAAATGGGTCTCTGACCTGATCATTGGTTTGGACGTAGCCCTTATCCAAAGGACTGTCTTCACCGTAGCGGGCAAACATGACCAATCCCATGAGACAACCCAGTGCCAGGACTATCTGCTGGCATGGAAACACCACATAACAGGACCTACAGTAGACACACCAGTAGGGTTTTTGCAGAAAGTGTATAAATAAGAAACACGATAATGTTCTGTAATGTGAATAAATTCCTCAACACGCACATGCTTACTCATTAATTTCTATGTAAGTAGGGGTTGAAGTGGGCAGTACTTACATTATGGCCTCCCTTTCAGAGCGGGAGCTGAGGTATCTTTGGACCTGAGCCTGGTTCACTCCATAGAGTGCTAGCATGAGGAAGATGCCCCCAACAGCCAATGTCCAAAATGTGTGTCTCTCCAGGGGGTCAGGGTTCAGCCTAAATGGTCAGACACAAGAGTGAGAAAGACAGAAAGACATCACCCACTGCGGAACAGGAATGTAGCACGCCACTAGACTTCTACTTCTACTGAACACACAAAATCCATCTACATCTAGTAATTATTGCACACATTAAATTTGTTCCACTTTAATTTTGATTGTAAGAATGTAAACAACTCCCATGTGAATTTTTTTGTAAGTGTTTTTTTTTTATTCAGCCGATTAAACTGATTTTTTCTTTTCTGTTTGCATGCGCTTTCAGCAAAAATGAGACTCACTCGATGCCTGAGATGCGGCTGCCATTCTGAGCTTTCATCCACACCTCGGTTATACCACCTGCCTGGTGGGTACCCACCACAATCACAGCCAGCTGTCCAGCAAACATTACAACCGTCTGGAACACATCTGTCCAGATGACTGCTTTAAGGCCACCCTGTACACAGTAGAATAAGCGAGACACTTTGTGTTTATGAACTCAAATAAGCAGCTGGAGCCATAAAATAATGACTCTTTAGTTGCTATTTTAAAGTCCCTGTGTCAAGATATCACCTCAAGTTCACAAAATCATTACTTGGATTATTTTTAGTAAAATTTACACATATTTAGTGGAAACATGACTCCATTACATAAATATTGCTAATTTAAAATTTCCCGACACCAGCACTCCAAATTAGTTTTGAAAGGTTTCAACTTCTGTGTGTAACGTAAGCAGGGGAACGCGCTCTGCCTTCACATTCATTGGCAGGCTAGTATTTCCTATCCTAAAGTAAAGAGACCAAGCACGAGGATTTCATTGTATGCATTCTTAAGACCTTAAGTTTATTAATAGCTTCCAGGTTCAGTGCTTATGCCTCGAAGGTGTGTATAGCAGCAGCTTGTGGCAAAACATCACAGAGGGCTCCCGAGTGGCGCATCGACAAGGTGCACGACTATCAACCCGGAGATTGCAAGTTCGAATCCGGGTTGATGCCATAGCCATCCATGACCGGGAGTCCATGGGAGCTAATTGGCCGAGCTCTCACGGACGGACGGACGGACGGACGGACGGACGGAGGGAGGGCATAAGCTCACTTCCCTGTCACTCACAGCGATCACCAGCCAATCATGGGCGTCTGTGAGCTCATACGAGGGGGCGGATAGCGCTTTCCCTCCGAGTGTGTTAGGCTTTAATGGAAAAGGGTAAATTATCAAATCAATTTAATTTAAAATAAAAATGCCCACAGACACATCACTATGCACTGGAACTCTGTAAATAAAGCAGGCTTTTTGGAATGGTATTTTTGTGTGTGTCCCATTACATCTGGCGTAAAAGTAACACCGCATTTCAGAATAAGAACATCATACCAACAGTAAAATATGGTGGTGGTAGTGTGATGGTCTGGGGCTGTTTTACTGCTTCAGGACCTGGAAGACTTGCTGTGATAAATGGAACCATGAATTCTTCCAAAAAGTCCTGAAGGAAAATGTATGGCCATCTGTTCGTAACCTCAAGCTGAAACAAACTTGGGTTCTGCAGTTGGACAATGATCCAAAACACACCAGCAAGTCCACCTCTGAATGGCTGAAGAAAAACAAAATGAAGACTTTGGAGTGGCCGAGTCAAAGTCCTGACCTGAATCCTATTGAGATGCTGTGGCAGGACCTTAAAAAGGTGGTTCATGGTCGAAAACCCTCTAGTGTGGCTGAATTACAACAATTCTGCAAAGATGAGTGATTTTTTAAAAGTAGATTCAATATGGGTAAATTATATATAATTTTTTAGCTGAGGGTCTGACCTACTCAAAATCATAATTTTTTTTAGCATGAGCCTTGTTATAAGAAGCAAAAAAAGTAGGTCAAGGTCACTTACTCATGGTTAAATAAATTTTCAAACTAATGATTGAAATGGCAAAGATTTACATTATCAATACAATCCAATTCACTGAAAACACTTTACAAGTGACACACAATAAATGATAACAAAATACAGTGAATGTATTTCCAAAAATAACCCGATTTATTCATAAGGGAGACAATCCAAAAAAGTTATGCTTTAAAAAAATAACGTCAAATAAATACATACCTATAGCTATATAATAATAATAATGATAATGGCAATGATGATAATAATAATAATAATAGTGATTATTATAATTATACTTATATAATAATTTAGTAATTAATAATTGTATATTGGGCAGTGGTGGCCCGGTGGTAGGGTGCTGGATTACTGATCCCAAGGTCGGGGGTTCAAGTCCCACTGTCAACGGGTTGTCACTGCTGTCCCCCCAGTGCAGCTAACTGGGTTATCAAATGCCGGCCATGTCTCTCAC
>JBCNYH010000002.1:1956839-1978116 GCA_039654325.1 Tandanus tandanus | reverse complement strand
CCCCAGCCACTTCCTCCAGCTCTTCCGGGGGGACACCGAGGCGTTCCCAGACCAACCGAGAGACATAGTCCCTCCAGTGTGTTCTGGGTCGACCCCGGGGTGTCACCACACCAGGGAGGCATTCTGGAGGCATTCTAATCAGATGCCCGAGCCACCTCAGCTTGCTTCTCTCAATGCAGACGAGCAGCAGTTCTACGCCGAGCCCCTCCCGGATGACCGAACTTCTCACCCTATCTCTGAGGGAAAGCCCTGCCACCCTGCGAAGGAAGCTCATTTCAGCTGCTTGTAGTTGCGATCTTGTTCTTTGGGTCACTACCTAAAGTTCATGACCAGATGTATGTAAATTGGAAGTAGATCGACTGGTAATTGGGAGTAGATAAGTTGGAATGTAGATCGACTGGTAAATTGAGAGCTTTGCCTTCTGGCTCAGCTCCCTCTTCACCACAACAGAACGGCACAATACTTAAACTCCTCCACTTGGTGCAGGATCTCATTCCAGACCCAGAGGGTGTATTCCACCCTTTTCCGGCTGAGAACCATGGCCTCAGATTTGGAGGTGCTGATTCTCATCCCGGCTGCTTCGCACTCAGCTGCGAATCACTCCAATGAGAAATGGAGGTCCCGACTTAATGAAGCACCATCCACAAAAAGTAGAGACATGATCCTATCACCACCAAACCAGAACCCCTCAACACCTTGGCTGCACCTAGAAATTCTGTCCATAAAAATTATGAACAGAACCGGTGACAAAGGACAGCCCTGGTGGACTTCAACCCTCACCGGAAACGAATTTGATTGTTGTTCCCAGTGTGGACCAAGCTCTGGCTCTGTTGATACAGAGACACAATGGCCTGTAACAACGGGTTCGGTACACCATATTCTTGGAGCACACCTCACAAGATAGCCCAATGGACACGGTAGAAAGCCTTCGCTTAATCCACAAGGCACATGTGGACAGATTGGGCTCTTACATCCCCTCCAGAATCCGGTAGAATGTGTAGAGCTGGTCGTGAGTGCTGCGGCCTGGACAAAATCCCTGGTAACCCGCGTCCAGGCATGGGAAACTGAATACACTTGACCCTCGATTTCCCGTAATATTAGGGGGGTTAGACTGTCCAGGAACCTCAAAAGTCCGGCAATCAATAAACCTACACTTTCCCGGACATTTACGTCCGGCAATCGCCATTACTGAGCAGCAGTCCCGGACTTTAACAACACTTATCCGACACTCAATACACAATATTGTGTTTTCACAAACTTAAGGAGCATATCAGCATATTCTTTTATCATATTCATTTTTAATGAGGGTTCCGGCTCGTCATCCCTGTCCTCACTTTCACTTTCACTTAGCTCTTCCGTCACTGATGCCACTATCTGTTCATCGGACATTATTTCATGCCCCTTCATTTTCATCCATGCACTCGGACGGGAACGGGCCGGACAGGAGGGAAGTTGAAAAATCATGACCGACCCGGACTTCCATCATCGATTCCCGGACTTGTCTGAGCATTTTTCGGGCAATAACAAATAATGTCCGACGCCGGATTTTGTCCGGGAATTCCGGGAAATAGAGGTACGGGAAATCAAGGGTGGAGTGTATTTAGTTTTGCTTTCAATAGGAGTCTTCTGAACTGTACTTAACCTGCACCTTCACCACATTAAATCTTCACAATAAATTGACTGGAGAGGAGGAAGGAGTCAGAAAGGAATGTTCCACCTTATGCCCATCTTCATTCTCACATATTAAGGGCTCAGAGAAAGTCTCTAGAACAGAATGATCTGTTGTTCCAATTGTAAAGATGGGATTAAAGCTTAATTTTGGAGGGACGCTAAACCCCTCTTGTTTTATGACCGCCTTTACTAAAAATTTTACATTTCCTTTCCCTGTATTGTTAAGAGCATACAAGACAGCTGAGTAAATGAGAAGACAACATACCTCAGGAAATTAGGCTTAACACGTGTCTGGGGCATTTGGAGATTATGTTGCAGTCTAATGTTTTCTTGTTTGCCACAAGCTTGTGTATGTTCCTGACTACAGTGATCCAACTGAATTTCAGTGTGTTGTGTGTCACCTCCACTGACCTCAGGTGCTTTATAATCCCCATTCTCCACCCATCAGTCGGCCTGCTCCTTCAGGGCTGGTTCTGGGCAATCTCTGATGAGATGTTCCCTGCTGCCACAACAGAAACAGCTTCGGTCCCTACATTGAGGTCCAACTGGTTTGTGTTTTTTACTACTCTTGTGTTTTTTAGTAGGTCTCACATTCTGTAGCATGGTCAAAGTGGCTGTGTGTATTTCTAACTCTTCTTCTCATTCTTTTTCTTCTGTTTCTTTTAGGATATACTACATAATGTTCAATTTGATTCAGATTAGTAGAGTTCCATGGGAGGTAGAAGTGCATTGCCTCTATCTCAAGATACATGCAATTCATGAAGCTGTTTTGAAGGTGTGCTTTCCATGTTGTGATCTGTCCCCCTCACTGGCTCTGTCTTTTCTTGTTTGCACATGGCAATCTTGATCATATCCATGTGAACTGGGGAGGCATAAGTTTGTCGTGTCTGTAATGCCAATGCTTGCTTGATAGACTGCATTATTCTGGTGTTACTAGTCTGGCTCTTGAGGTCTCTGATCCTCCTCTGGATAGTTTTTGAGACCCTCGACCAGTGTATGCTCATCTGTGCGCATCACAGTTTGTGTGTGGTGGGTCAGAATTCCCCGCAAAATAGAAGCAGGTCTTCTCCGAACATTTTTCCACCCACTTCATTCATGTTGGGAAGATTTGTCATGTGTTCTTTTGATTTCTGCAAATGCCCATGGCTTGTAAACAAGCATTGGGCCCTCTGCCCCCACTACTTCGACCAATGGCAGCAAGAGGACTTCATGCATTTGTGTTTTTTAATATAGGCACACTGGGCTAGTCTCTTTCCAGGCAGGCTCCACGTCAGACAGAGTAATACCAAATGGAGTTCCTTTTCTGGTGTGATGTGGAGAGGAGATTTTTTCTGGCTTTTTTGCATAGACAGGTAGGGTGAATTTCTGGGGGCGGAGTGCTGGGTGCTGGCCCTCCCATTACAGTCTGGCTGTTGTGTCCTGAAACTGATGGTGCATTTCTCTCTGGCTCCTGCCTTGGTCACCTCAGTGGGGCGGAGTCCAGGTTTAGATAAGCCTGTATTTGGGAACAATGCGAAACAGATGAGTGTCATGCCTGTCTCCAAACGCTTTCTATTCTGGTAAAAACATTTTCTTACTCTCTATTTTCTGAGTGCTTTCTTAACTGTTCTATACATCTTACAGTAAAATGTCCTTGATCAGGGAACCCACAATCTTTCACCCATATCAAAGTGACCCAAACTGTCCTCTGATTAATTAGTTCTTATAAAGTTTTTGTTTGGACTGGAGAAAATACGTCCTGTTCTAAGCAATGCATGTGTTGGCTGTTTACTGTGAGACTCTCCCATTTTGTTATTTTAATACAGGCATTGTGTTTCTCAAAGTAACAACATAGAAATAGAGCAGTCAGAAACGAAGTACTGCAAAGGCAAGTCCCAGCTTAAATTTTCCTTAAAGATAATTTTAGGAAATTCCACTATTAATGAAACCTCAAATGTGTTGAGTAAACATAGTCTCTATTGTTTTACGGCTTATAATATGTCACAGATCTCTTTCATAGTCTATTCCCCTTTGGATGTGCACCACACAGATGTGCTGGACTAAGACCTATGCCACACAGGTGCATGAGGGCACCTGTTAAGATGTACTGGTCAGATTAAATTCCTAGTTTTTTCAAGAACTAGAAGAAACTTAAATGTTTAACCGTCATTGTGTTGGGACCCACATACTTTTTTATTTACTCAACACAATGGAAATCCCAGCAATACAGTCAAATTTCAATTGTTTCTTACTTTGAAATAAAATACTCATCTAAGACAAAATTAGGTAATACAAATATTGATGGTGCCTACCCGTATTCGGTGGATTCGTATGCGGCAAAAGACGCACCGCCTCCACTCAAAGTAGGAGGTAGAGAGTGGATTATCAGGTCCATAAATATTCTTTGGTCTGCTTGTTGCCCAGAAAAGCACTCATGTAGTCAACCCAGGGATGCCAAGATATGACATGGAAAAATTAAAACAACACCACTGGACTTTCACAAAATTATTATTTTTTTATTGAGGAAAGACAGTGTAACAGACAGACAGGAAAAAGAGATGACAGCACTCGCCCCACTCTGAGATTCAGCTACAGTGGTGCTTGAAAATTTCAGAACAAAATGTAGATAAAAGAACCCAGTTAAATAAATGAGAATGTTTTACTTGGTCATTTATTTATTGGGGTAAATTATCAAATATTACAAATCTATGAGTGGCAAAAGTATGTGAACCTTTTGATTTCAGTATCTGGTATGACCCCCTTTTGCAGCAATAACTGCAACTAAACATTTCTCGTAACTGTTGATCAGTCCTGCACATCGGCATGGAGGAACTTTAGCCCATTCCTCCGACAGATCAGCTTCAACTCAAACAGGGTGCCCAATCACACCTGATTGTCACCCCATTGATTGAAAACACCTGACTTTAATTTCACCTTTAAATTATCTTCAAAAGTAAAGGTTCAAAAACTTTTGCCACTCACAGATATGTAATATTGCATAATTTCCATCAATAAATAAATGACCAAGTAAAATATTTTGTCTCATTTATTTAACTGGATTCTCTTTATCTACTTTTAGGACTTGTGTGAAAATCTGATAATGTTTTATGCCATATTTATACAGAGATGTGTAAAATTCTTGAGGCTTCACAAACTTTCAAGCATCACTGTAAATATCAGAGCACTGTGTGTTTGTGTATGGACAATTACCAGGCTATGTCCTTTTAAACACTGCACCACACGCTGCATTTTTTTCATTCATTTTCTTGTGTCCACATCTACGTTCAACAGTGTCCGCGTCATGTTTGTAGGTGATGTTTGTACAAGGTTATACTTAGTCAATGCTTATACTATGTCAGTGCCATTGTTTCTATGTTTCTTTTTAATTTCTTACTCCATGCTGATACGACCATGTCTGCACTGTTTTTTTTAACATGTCTAAAGGTCGACCATGCCCTCCATTGGGACAATGTAATTCCACGTCCTAATTGGTTTCCACTGTGTTTTTACTGTTCTTACTGTTTCCACCCAATTTTTAAAGATGTACTACTTAAAATATTCCAAACTAAGCTTTCGTATTTTAAAGCAGATTAATAAAAAATATGTATTAGTAACTGATTTTGTTCTTTGGTGAGGATGTGGAGATGGAGACCTGTATGACCTCTGCTGAGGGGACAACAAACTTTTTGGGACACATCATCATTGTGCACGAAAAGGATGGCAGTTTCCAGACATCTCTTAAAGAAGAACCTAAGGATGAATATTACCTCTGTAAGACAACAGGAAGAATTTTTAATCTTCTTTATCATGTCATCTCTTAAGGGGTGGTTCAACATTTTCACAAGCATACAAACTGTACGTTAGAGGGGAGGGATTAGCGCCCAGCGAATACTTTTCAAACAAAATGAAAATGTCGGTCAAAATCGCGCTGAACAATTCATGTCCACTTTCAGCTTTTGCAATCTCGCTATGAACACTGAGCTAATCACCGAGCAGTTTGTAGTCATTATGTTGTGTTTAGTCTGGAAGTGAGAGTGCCTGACTAGTCCATTCAACCTTGCAGTTTGCCAATTTGCCTTCCAATTATAATACTCTTGGTATTGTAATCAATGTTGTATTATGCCTGGACATGAGGTTTTACAGACATATATTATAAAAATATATTTGATCACTTGGTCATTCAGCTGTCAGTGTACTTACTACTCAAGCTGCTTTTCACAACAGACAGAGCAAATGCGCATCTCAGATCTGTTCCACTGGCTTTAGAAAAAACAATGTGCAAATCTATTTAATTTAAAATAAAAATGGCCACACACAGATCACTATGCATTAGAGCTCAGTAAATAACGTGCACCGCTTAACGTGTGTAATGTGCACTCTTATAGTCCTAAACCTTAAATCAGTGATTTACAGATCTCGGCTCTATACAAGAATTTATTCATAAATAGATTATTTCATCTATATTAACTTTACAGTTGGTGCAAGTGCTCTTAGAAGCCAGACCACAGACACATCAGGTCTACACAGTCATATGCAGCTACGCAGAAGGTGTGCGTGCGTGCGTGTGCATACCAGTCCTAGTTAAGTTATTCAGTTTAGTAGCCACTGATTTGATAATTAGAAGTTCAACTTTGTTTTCAGGTTAGACAGAGCATGCATGTGTCTGAAGATTTTACATTTAGAGAGGAAAAGAAAAAGAGACAGAGAACATATTTGCAGCTAAAAACAACTTGAAACTTCCACAGCTAAGGAAGAAAGGAAGAAGACAAAGAACAGGCAGCTAAAAGAAATAAACTAGATCCCACAGAGGAAAAAGGGATAGAATGGATGGCAGCTAAAGTAAAAAGTGGAGATTTTAATTCTAAAGAGGAAAGGAAAAGGAAAGAGAGGCGCATTTGATGACACTATATGCCAATTGTTGCCACGTGAAAGGTCAGTGAATGAGTGTGTTTACTCTACCAGTAATTTTAAAAGTAGATCTGTTTGGGGGAATAATGTATTAACAGATATTGATTAGCCATGGCTTTCTTAACTTCTTTTGTTCGAGCGGGAATTACGAGAATTGCAAGGTTTAAAAATCATCGTTATATAAATATATAAATGCTTTTTCACTCGTCAGATGGCAAAGTTTTTTTTTTTATGTAGAATATATATGAAATATAAAAATACCAGTGAAATATCTTGACACTGGGACTTCAAAAACCTCTTCAGGGTAATAATGATCCGATCTGACATGAACGCATCACGGAGGAAGGCGCAGATTTTTACGTGCAGCTCTGCGCTCCACTATCTCAAACACACGTCCGCGTTTTAGTTGAAAAACCAATAGGTGGATTTCAATATGGTCACGTGATGGTGATGCTGATGATAGTGATAATGATGCTGATGATGGTGATGATGATGCCGATGATAGTGATGATGGTGGTGATGCTGATAGTGATGATGCATCACCAGGAAACATCATGAAAATATCAGAATGGCATGGACCATAAGCATCAGAAAGGAAGGCCAAAATCTAAGCAGTAATTAAGCAGGGGGATGCTCCACCCTGGCTTATGCCAAATTTTGAATGGTATTTAAACTTGATTTGTTTTAGAAATACATGTAAATCCCAAGGCAGGCCTGTCTACTGTAGCTCCCTGCACTCCAACCCAAATTAATTTTGAATTGCCCAATAGCAGGGTAAGAAATTTTACTTCATGAGCGGTGGTTTATGCTTCATTTTTGAATATGTATTTTCTATTGTTTTCCTGATTGATCAATTCATCATTGTTCTGATATTCTCTTTCATCTGTTCATTTTTGACACATATGTTCTGTGATGGCAGTGCCACTTTGAAAGGCCTGCCTTGATATTGCAAAGTCTGGGTTAGATAATAGTTACCAGTATTGCTTTATATTTTGTACATACCTGACTTCCTCACATTTTGTGTGTTTTTCAACTTTAGTCTTCTGCTATGTGGAGGATTTAGTGATGGTGTTTAGACCTGGCTGTTCTGGTTTATGCTGCAAAGGGACTGAAACTGGATGTTCTGCTTCCATGATGGTTTTTTGCAAACCTTGTACTTGTGTGTGATACTTGGTTGTATTTTTTGGCGAGATTGAATAGACTGTATAGGTGATGCTGCAAATGACTATAAAGATCATTCAAAAAATGTTCAGTCTGTTGTGGATATTATTATGGATTCCAGTATTATTATACTAGTACAAAGATTAAAAAAAAAAAAAAACTGTACACAGGGCTGCTGAAAATCATGCAAACCATATTTGCAGTGGGTTTTTTGTATGTTTGCTTTGATAGCAGAGAAATCTGCTGAAAATGTCAAAGATAAACCATTCCCTCATTCCAGTTCATGCATAAAAAAAAACAAAAACAGAAAGATGCTGAGATAAATACACATATGCATGTAGTAGTAGCCCTGTACATGTATAAAACTGAATGCGCAGGCGTTACTGTTTTAACTCTATATGATTTGGTTTATTATTTAATGCATGTTTTAAACGTCACATTGTTCTTCATGTTGTGAATTTTCCTGTTTCCCATATACTTGGAAAATCATTTAAAATGTACGCTTTTTTGGGGGATTTGGGGTCTTGAAAAAGAGTACTCTCTTGTACGCTTGTGAAATGTTGAAAATGTTGAACCACCCCTAATCTAATGAGTTAATTTTTCACTGGAAAGGTTCTATTTTTGTGATTTTTATTTGACTTAATTTCTTGAGGAATATACAGGGTGACCCAATAAATCCTGCCACATTTTAAGGAAAATGAAAAAAAAAAATTGTTAAAGATAAATTTTTATTTACACACATGAAATTTAATTTAGTAGAGTTTTTATACATCATATGAGGGCCCGTATTCTAAAAGGGCAACCATGAAATCTGCATGGCAAAATGATTCAGTTAGGCATTTTATCCTCTTTTTCTATATTCACTTGCATTTTCTGACAGTGCTTAAAGGCATTTTCACAGTCTCTTAGAGCAATCGGCCACAAAGGGGTCAAAAATAAAGGTTTTTAATTTGCTAGTTTATTACGTAGTAATTTTCTTAAATGTTCAAGGTTATAAAAATTTGTTATATGCCTGTAGCATTATTTTCTTGGAAGTTATGGCCTTTGAAAGTATGCATGTCCAAAATAATAAAATTTCTTTAAAAACTATCATTGTCAATACTAGTAAGATTTCAACGTTAAAACCAGTTCAATTTTTTAATAAAATTTTTCACCACATTATTTATTTAGTTTACTTTAGGACTTATTACAATTTAGAAACAAATATGTTTGCAAAGCATTTCATTATTAATGGAAAATTTTCATTTAATTCGAACGTTTTATCAGTACCAATACCAGTTTCATAAACATGCCCACATACAAGTTATAAATATCGCAAACATGAGAGATGTCCAAATAGTGTCCACTCCGACAAATGCTGGTGTATATCAGTAAGCTGTGATTAAAAATCTTTAAACTTTATTCACTGAATATTATTATCAAATTATGTTATTAGGTTATTGTAACCCATATAGGAAATTGGGCTACTATACCTATATATGTTATTTAACTTATGGTGTAAAGTTTGTGCCTCGCGTTATGTCACAACAAAACGGACCATTGCAGACACGAGAGAAACTGTTGCAGAAACCAAAACGGACTATTGCATACACGAGACAGACCATTGTGCATATCCTCAGGCTGTGAGCTGGAGAGTATACCCCTATTTATGGGAACTGTTGGAACTCCAGTGAGTTACAGACCATGCTAGGGAAATGTTTGCTAGCTGTGATGAAGCAAAAACGAGTGATATGTCCTCTTAACTTGATAAAACTTACTATGATGAGTCAAATGGAGTTATTAGATGTGTATTCAAGGTTCTTTTACTGTTTTGTGTACTTAATATTAATAGTAAGTGTGTTGGAAAAGATCACTAGCATATATACTAATGCTAATCGCGAGATGCTAACGTGATTAGCTGATTTTCACGTATAAGTGGATGATATGCTCTGTCACCATTATAATGAATAGTTCATGCTAAAGCATTTAAAGATGCATTTCTCTGGATTTGATCTCAGCACACTTTTTGTGTGATTAGTTAGTTTTATAGTAATATAGTATATAGTAGTTATAGTTTTAAGTAATGTGTGGTGTAGTTAATTTTGCTTTGCATACAGCATTGGTTATGGTTAGCAGTAAATCCATTTTACGGTTAAATGCTATAATGCTGCATTGACAGTTAAAACGATAAGATGACAGAAAAATGATAAGTTACATAAGAGTTAGAGATACATAATTTATGTGTCTGGAAGGGAATGCTGTTGCTTACAGTCATTCATGTGTAGTTCATTGTAGTTAAGGAAAAAATAAACAAAACATGATTATGATAAACAATAATTTATATCATTGTATGTATTACCTTGATACTTGGTTATACAGTTTTCGAGAAAGTTGAGTCTCATTTAGAAATTGTGACAGAATCTGATAGCCTTACAATTCTGCACTTTCTGTGTAGGTTGTTTTTTTCTATTATTGGTCAGTTTGAACTGTCAGAGAGAGAGATTGGAAGACTTGGATGGCGAGCCCAGCCCAGTGTTTCTGAGAGCAGTCGGGGATGCGGTGTGGCCAGCCGCAAGACCTGCCTGAAAAACCTTGGATCATCTGAATATTCCATTTGAACACAAATAAGACACATGCACTAATTACCTACCCAGGTAGTAGCTATTGGAACATTGAGTAGCAGAACTCAACTACAGGGGACTCTGATTTCATTTTTTTTATCCTTTATTTTCATTTTGTGGCACCTCATTTTGCTAATTGCAAGGTACAGCAGAGCTGTAAAGGTTTCTTATTTCTTCTGTTACCGGCAATAAAATGTGTTGACTGTTCAAACCACACACTCCACTCCTTTTGTGAGTATATTTTGGGTGTAACTCCTACCGGACCTATATTGATGTGTGTATCTCCACTACAGAGGTGCTACATTATTATTAAGCAATTTTGCTATTTTATTCTGTGAGTAATTAAATAATTGTTTGTTTATTCATTCAGTGTACCAATAATTATATATTATACGTATATAATCTAGGTTTTAAAATCACTCGAGTCTATTAGTTGAATAACATAACCAGTCACTTTACTAGTAGAAATAAATCTTTAAATTCAGGAAAGGCAACAAATATAGGACACCTTAAGTTTTGTAAGAAAAGGGTTCGGAGTGGACAAACTTTTTGACACACTTTCAGTGTGGGCTTGTATCCAAATCAGCAGCCTGTAAGATTCTAAATGTAACGTATATAAAATATGTAACAATTGGATATTTTTCTGAGCTTTTATTGGTAGAAATATCTCTTGTGTTAATTTACTGATGGCATAAACCTAGATTTCGAAGTGGACACTTTTGGACGGACACATATTCATATGCTTGTGTAATCAACATTTCAGAATCTGGTTCAGATATGTTTTGCTCTAAAGTTACATGCCTAGATGTACTTTATAAAAAGTGCATCTGATTGAAAAAATATATATTTCTTATTATCACAAGAGATAGAAAGTCAGAGTAGATATTTTGAATGGACACGTCCTCGCATGTATTTAGATCTGCCGTGTGCAGCACCAATCAGGGATATTGCCACCAATGCATGATTTAATTAAATGGCATATTCTTATATAACTTTGAATGGAAATAATTTTCATGACAAGCATCCTCCTTTGAAAATTATTTCAGTTGGAATCCTGAGAATTTTTCAAGTGGGGAAACTCAAATTTGTCCAAAATTTTAATGTTGTGTATATTTTCAAGACAAGCTGATACTTTTTGTTCATTGTTTTTTATTTGAAGGTACTCCATACTATTGTGTGTTTATTCATATATGAAATTTTACATAATAAATACAGATTTTGCAACAATAACCCTCATTTTAAGTATCCCCAGTGATCTACAAGACAGTGAAAAGGCTCTCAACCGCGACAAGCTAGTTCTTCTTGACTTCTTGAGTCATGAATGACTAGCTTTTTACTTGAAATAGCCTTCCAACACCTAGTAGAAGGATGAGGAATTAGGTTTCATTCTAATGGTCATAATCATATTCTTTGAAAGCTCTTGCGGGCACATAAAATGAGATGGCAGACTGGATTTGTGGTACCCCCACAGTAAAAAAATCACAAGGGGCGAGGTCAAGGGAAATGGGCTGGCCACCCAACATCGCCATGCAACAAGATCACCCACTCCGGAAACATTTCCCTCAGCCATTTCAATGATCTTAAAGCTGTGTGTGCCGTAGCTCCATCTTACTGAAACCACACATCAAGTTCTTGGGCTTGTTGGCACTGCTTCAAATCATAATTGTGTGCAAATAATAATTTCATTATCTTTAATCTTTTATTCATTCATTCATCATTCATTCATTTTCTGAACTGCTTAATCCTAATTAGGGTCGCGGAGAGGCTTGCGCCCATCTCAGCCTACTCTGGGCGAGGGCAGAGTACACTCTGGACAGCTCACCCGGTCCTCGCAGGGCTTTAATATTTTATATTATTTTTTTTTATAAATCTGTTTTACTTACCTTTGAAATAAGGGGGAGGGGGGGGGGGGTGTTTTGGGGTCACCCTGCATAAATACTTAAACTGTGAAACTGCAGGTAAGGAAACATCAGCCCCTGTGGACCAACAGAATGAAGAATTTCAGATTAAATGTATTAAAGAAGAAGGTGGAACTGAAGACGAAGCTGAAGATGAAGACTACCTCTGTAAGAAAACAGGTTTCTATGTTACCAGATGTTTAAAATAAATAATTACAGATGATAAGGACATCTATTGCATCTTTATGTACAGAGATTAACCCTGAGCAGTAAAGATGCAATATTCTATTTTAATAAAACTTAACATTTACACAAATTGGGATCTCGGTCAGAAATTAATGAACATATAATTATTTTATACATACAACATAACTCACTTGTTTTCTGAACATGTAAATCTTACTAGCATTGCAGAGAGGCTGGAGTCTATCCCAGCCATCACTGGGCAAAGCCGGGGTACACCCTGAACAGCTCACCAGTCCATCGCAGGGCCAACACACTCACAATAATTCATTTTCACATCCACACCAATGGAGAACAGCCAGTTAGCCTTAAGTGCATGTTATTTGACTATGGGAGGAAAGTGGAGCACGTGGAGGAAACCTCACGCAAACACGGGGAGAACAAGAAATCCTTCTTGCTGTGAGGCGGACATTCTAACCACTATGCCACTGTGTCGGCCCGTACAACAGTAGTTTAATTGCATTTGTACATTGTTTTAAATAGAGTCTCGACTGCGGTGTTTGTTTGTTTTTTCAGACTGTGAGATCTGCAGATCTTTCTTCATCAATAAGTGTGAGGTTCATGGTCCACCACTCTTTATCCCCAATACACCGGTAATTATAGGGGTTTGGAATCGGGCCAGACAAACTCTTCCACCATTTCTGGAAATTCGGAAATCTGATATTCGGGATGCAGGCCTGGGAGTGTTTAATACAGGTGGCACGGTTCCAGTAGGTGTGCACTTTGGGCCATATGAGGGAGAGCTGGTGGACCGGGATGAAGCTATGAACAGCTGCTACTCCTGGGTGGTAATTACTTGTCTTAACAACTGTAAATTTAATTAAACTAAAAATGCTGCACTTATTTTAATTATCTTAAAGTTTATTCATTTTGTTCATTTATTTTTGCATCTTTATTCATTTTATTCATATTTTTAAGACACAACATATATTTCACTTTATTGAAGAGCAAAGTGGAGCACCAGATTTCACTTTGTACAAGAGTGATTGTCTTAACGAATCTGCAGAAGTCAAACAGAAGTATGGTAAATGTCGGCGGAATGGGCGGAGTGTAAACATCTATAAGCCAGTGTCACCAGTTAACATGAAAACCGGTTAAACTGGAACAACAGCACAAAGAAGCAGATACTAACAGCTACAACTTCACTCAGCATAACCTACTCATTCACATACACAGCCTCCACAGGGCTGCCAGTATGGTGCCGGCGCAGTACCTTTTCTTTGGTTTCCGGGCTGTGACATGTATTGAAAACCATCTATATTAATGATCTTCCTGAGAAGCTGGAAACAACAACTATCCTATATGCAGATGACTCATCAGTGATGAGCATAATCAAAGACAGACATCTCAGAGCAACAGCAGGCAAAAATCTAAATGAGGATCTAGCTGAAATTCAAAATTGGGCAAATCACTGGAGTGTCCTCTAGGCAACTTAGAAGAGTTTCCCTGTTTCCTCAGTCCAAACCAAAGAGACATACAAGAACATGGTCAGGTCTCAAATGTAATATGCCTCGTCTGTCTGGACGGGGCATCACAAACCTCTCTGTCATAACGACCCTATCTAAAGAAGAGCCATCAAAATCATCAATCTCCCACAAGATAAACTTGAAGCTAAATAGATCCAACCCCCAGAGCAGACAGGTTGGGGCCCTCTAGCAATTCTCCACTGTATGTACTATATAGGGCAGTGGTGGCTTAGTGTTTAAGGCGATGGGTTACAGATCCGAAGGTCAGCGGTTCAATCACCACTGTTGGGCCCTTGAGCAAGGCCCTTAACTTTCAATTGCTCAGTTAATTGCTCAGTTGTATAAAATGATAATTGTAAGTCATCTGTCAAATGCTGTAAATTTAAATGTACTATGGAGAATCACCTGACCTACTCAGTAATTGGTAGCCCAGCTGCTAATGCTAAGCGAAGGCAAAAAGCCCACAGCTACATCCTACCCCCCCCCCCCCAGCCATACCTCAAAACCCCCTCAGTCACACTCTAAAACCCCCACAGCCACACTCCAAAACCCCCACAGCCACACTACAAAACAGCTACACCCCAAAATCTTGTCAAAAGCTCTCTCTGAAGTGCACAAATTTTATTATAACAAAAACACTAGAATAAATCTGGAATATAACAAGTATATATGGGTGTGATGGGGAGTGGTGCACATACTTTTGGCCTTGTATACATATCTTACCATGTTTTATAGATATCCAACAGGACACAGTGTGAGCAGTACATTGATGCCAAGAGAGAGATACATGCTAACTGGATGAGGTGAAAAACTTATCAATGAAATCATTACTTTCAACCCTTACTGATAATTCACTGTTTATGATAAATTTATATACAGTATTTATCATGATATTTATGTATCTGTCTTTGACTATGCGATTCTCATTTTATTTCTCTGTTGTTCTGTCAGGTATGTAAATTGTGCTCGTAATGATGAAGAACAGAATTTATTGGCTTTTCAGTATCGAGGAGGAATTTTCTATCGTTGCGTCCGACCCATTGAACCAGGACAGGAGCTGTTACTTTGGTATGAAGAGGAATACGCCAAGGATCTCAGCACTGTGTTTCACTATCTCTGGAAGAAAAAGTGCTTTGCAAATGGTGACCTACAAAACATTGTGGTTATGTTATTTTTCAAAAATAAATAAAGACAAAACTATTTTGATTTACTTTTTTGACTTAAACTAAGAAAGTCACACAACAATATGTACCCAGTGTGTCTGGGTTTTTTAAGCAGCAGAATTTCTTCTCGGCTCAGAAACAGCATTTTATCGTTGTAATTTTCGGAATATCATATTATGTACAGTTTACATTGGTTCTGCCTTAAAGTTCACACAACACACTTGCATTCCTTGCGTACATTTATTTATTGTCTGTGTAACTATAATATTTATTGATTTTTTTGAAGCTTATGTTTACAATAGGGCACTGATAACTGGAATCTTAACTGTTTACTGTTTTCTGCAACTGTTTGCATATAAATAGTTTCTTCTATTTGTCTGCACCAGGAATGAACAGTACCCAGGTGTTTTCCTGCTCTTTGTGTCCAGCATCCTATACTTCTCAAGTTTACTTTCACAAACATGTCAGAAGATGTCATTATGAGGAGTATTTGAGACTGCTGCATTCAGGAGAGATTAAATTTGAGACTCTGATGCCCACACGGAACTCCACTACTCAACAGCTTTCCTCTGGCTCTCTGAGCAATAACACCTCTCATGAGCAAAAGCAACAGGAGCTCCATCACTGCAAGGATTGTGGGAAAAGTTTTCCTCAGCTGAGCATTTTCCAGTTACATCAGTGCATTCCCACTGGGAAAAAAATCAATCAGTGCTCATTATGTGGAAAGAGTTTCAGTAACAAAGGAACTCTCATTAGGCATGAGCGCATTCACACCGGAGAGAAACCGTTTCACTGTGCACAGTGTGGGAGGAGTTTTACCCAAAAAAGTCACCTCCAAACACACGAGCGCATTCACACAGGAGAAAAACCATTCCAGTGTTCACACTGTGGAAAGAGTTTTAATCACCAGAGCCATCTCCAACAACACCAACGTATCCATACCGGAGAGCGGCCATATCGTTGCTTGCAGTGTGGTCGAGGTTTTACTCACCTTGGTCACCTCCAACAACACCAGCGCACTCACACTGGAGAGAAACCGTTTCAGTGCTCGGAGTGTGGGAAAAGTTTTAATCACCAGAATAATCTCCATACTCATCAGCGCATTCACACAGGTGAGAAACCCTATCACTGCACACTTTGTGGGAAAAGTTTCATTCACCAGAGCCATCTCCAGTTCCACCAACATATCCACACTGGAGAAAAGCCATTTCAGTGCTTAGTGTGTGGAAAATGTTTTAATCGTGCAAGTCATCTTCAACAACACCAGCGCACTCACACAGGTGAAAAACCATATCAGTGCTCTGTGTGCGGGAAATGTTTTACACGAAACACTCATCTGCAAATACACCAGCGCAAACACACATCAGAGACAGTGTATTGAAGCTACATCGACTGTGCATGTTCACTTGGTCAAGAATAGGTACACGCAGCCATCCAGATGAAAATACATGTCAAAATCTTTTATCATTAGTTTTTCAGATTGATGTGATTAGTGATGTAAAGCATATTTGTGTTTTGTAATGATTGGGTTAGACATTCAGTTGTTTCATGTTTTATGTTTTAGATGACACTGGCACGTGGTCCTACCTACGTCAGAAATATGTGTATTACCATGAACAATCTGAACTGAACAGTGTACTGAATTATAAATGTCGCATCACATGAGAAACCTGATAATTCTGTGATCATATTGTAGAAGTGTTCTGTCTCATCCACAAAGGAATAGTGTCGCTTATAAAATAAAAATCCACAGCACTTCTTTATGGATAAAACCTTTACAGTTCCCTCAAATCTACCGACAGTGAGAGAAGACTTCTCTGAAGATCAGAGGAATTTTGTTAATCTCCATCAGGTTCTTCTCCATCCATTCATGCATCCGGGTTGCAAGGAGGCGAAGCCAATCCCAGCTGACTTTAGGTGAGAGGCGGAATTACTCTCTGAACAGGTCACCAGTCTACTACAGGACTGACACAATTGTAAACAACCATTCACACTCACATTCACACTTACAGGGGATTTAAAGTACTTGTTTAACTGAATGAACTTTAACTGAACTTTGGACTGTGGAAGGAAACGGGAGTACCCACAGGAAACCCACACAAGTATGAGGAGAACATACTAACTCCACACAGAAAGACCCTTGGCCGAGATGAAAATCTGGAACCTTCGTCCTATGAGGTGATGGTGATAAACACTTTTAAGAATTATTGGCTAGTCATAATTTTCATATTCCTGTAGTGGTTAGTAGCAACCGTGTCTCTGAATTTACTAAAAAAAAAATGAAGACCATCAGGACTAATATTCAATAATCTACCAGGACCTGCTCATTTTGCAAAGGATAATTTCAGTGATCCTAAATGTACTGAATCAGAATCACTTTTGCATCATCATAGTGTCGCCCTGAGCACCGTTGTATCCATACAATTAGTGATAATGTACTTATCTGATTATAATCAGTTGTATCTCAACAGTTCTGTATTTTTGTAATAATTAATAACTTGCATTATGAACATCAGCTGGGTTTCCATAAACATGACAGTACAAAATTAGCACTAAAGAAAGGAGTCATTGGGTTTCTGGTCTTGGGGGTCAGTGGTTCTGACTTCACCTCAAATTATGGTTCAGTTTATTAAAGCATTACTCACCACGATATTGTTAAAAGCATGATATAAATTAAAAAAAAATTTATTGTATTAATTTGAATTTTATATTAAAATGTACTTTTATTAAGCTAACTGTGTCTCATACATATTAATCGTATTATTAGATAAATTAATAGTTAAATAATGACTGTGTGATTGTTATAAATACTTTCTTTTAATCATTCATGACATTTTAAATGTGAAAAGAGTGGGTTCAAAATGAAAACATTCTACATGAATACATTTTCCAACAGCTCCTCCTGCACAGCTGAGTAACAAAATTTTAAAACAGCATTGATTTAAATAAAATCGGAATGATTTAAGAAAAAATGAGATTTATTTTGTCTTTTTTAAACATAAACCAAAAATGGAACATAGCTTTCACATTTCAATGATGTCCTCTAAATCATTGTGGAGAGACTCAAAACCATATATATATTATAATTCATTTGATGAGAATCATGTTATATCCTACAACTTTAGACATACAGTTAAGTACATACTGTATTTATAAACAGTCCCAAAACAAGGAAATATATATATATATGTGTGTGTGTGTGTGTGTGTGGAGAGAAAGAGATTGTCAATCAATTCACCACAAATCTCGCTTTTCTTATAAGTGTATTCACAAAAGTAAGATCAAATTTAATGTTTGTGTAAAGTCATAAAAACACTTATTATTGTATTACTGAGAGGGCTGGCAATATTACTTACTTGAACCCATTGCATCGGGTGAAGCATAAGCTATCGATTGCTTTTCTCCATTCAACCTGGTTTTGAGCCTTCTACACTGGGCTATATGGACTAAAAATAAAATCCTCCAATTTATTTATTTATTTTTAATCTACACATGATTTATAGTCCCAATTTAGATTTTATTATTTTTTTTAAGCAGAGGCATTCTTTAAATTACTTTTAGATGTTCCCCGAGTGCTGCTCATTTAGATACTCACTGCACTTTTGGATCAATGAAATGTAAACACTCACTCATTTACCAAGCCGCTTAATCCTATTATGGTCATGGGGAGGCTGGAGCCTATCTCAGCCGACACTGGGCAAAGGCAAGGTACATACTTAACACCTTGCCAGACCATTGCAGGGCCAACACTGGAACAACCAATTAGCCTAATGTGTATGGTTTTGGACTGTGAGAGGTAACCCACATGCAAAACCCACACAGAAACACCTGAGTCTGGGACCTTATGCTGTGAGGTGGATGTGCTAAGCACTACCGTGCCACCGGTAGTTATAAAAATATATAAAATATATGTTATAAAAGACATGGTGCATTTGTGTGCATTGTATTTGCTTGTTGTTCAGCTGTGTTCATTTTTGTTTTCAGTTTATCACTACCTGATCAGACCAATTATAGTGGTGTCATGTTCAAACTTCAGTTTCACTTAGGGGTCCCCTGAGGTACAGTCATTTGTGTAGAGGGAGAACAGCAGCAGGAAGAGGACACACCTCTTGGGGGCTCCAGTGCTGATGAACCGGGTGCTAGATGTCATGCTGCCCACCCCAACCTGCTGCCACCTGTCAGTCAAGAAGGCAGGCACTGTAAGATGGTAGAGTTTCCAGTGGAGTACTTCAGGGATGATGGTGTTGAACGCTGAACTGATATCCACAAACAGGATCCTTGCTTATGTCCCTGGGGAGTCAAGGTGATGCAGGATGTAGTACAGACCCATGTTGACTGCATCAGCCACCAACTTATTAGGCAGGGGATCTGAGGGGAGGGGAGCAGGGGTCGTAGATAGTCCTTTGTGGGTGAAGGGGACTGCTCATTTAGACTGCATGTGCTTCACTCAGTATGTGCTGAACACGGTGCTGTATGGTATATGCTGGAACCATTGATGTGTAAGCTGTTGTACTGGTGGACTGTGGCAACATGGTTCCTGCATTACAGCATCAGTATGATGAAGATCCTAAACACAGCTGCCATGCGGCTGCTGAGATATGATTTAGATATGACTTGAGTTCTCCAAGCCACTAGCACCCAACACTACTAATTTCAGGACTGAACTGTGCTGTTACCTGGGCTCTGAAAATGGTACGTCACACAGTCCTGCCCAAACAAAGCAGTGACCAAATTCTATTAAAAAATAAATAAATAAATAAAAACCTAGAACTACACTATCTGGTCTCCAGCAAACAGTTTAATGGAAAAAAAGAAATTTATTTGTTCTCTATTAAAAACAGCAAAATATCATTTACAAATGAGACATGGACATATAAATAGCAAACATTGTTATTATGAATTGGCAATACATGTTTGATAATCTGTGTGTCTTGAAATCCAAAACATTTTGTTAATAGAATTCACATTAGCTCCATAAACTGTACTGCATGAGATTCAGTCTCATTTAATCCCCAACCGACCTTCATGCTCTCAGAACAGATTCCCAATACAGAACATCAGCTTAAACTTTTAACAGATCATTTAAACAGAAAGATATGAAATTATTTAGGAAAGTCTGGACAATTTTTCAACAAAAGATTGTCTTTCCATTCACACTCAACCACTGAAGCTTACAGAGACTGTAAAGGAACAAAAAAAGGTTGTTTTTTTTTTTTGTTTGTTTGGTTTTTTTTTTATTGATTTGTTTGTATTTTTTTGGTCTCCGTAAAAATTATTTTATATTTAGTTTTATCGTCTTTGGTCTCTCTCTTTATTAATTAAATAAAAAATTAGAGCTCGGCCCCAATGCCCTGCCCTAAATAAAATTATGTCCCCGTTTGTATTACTGTTTTTTTTGTTTGTGTTTTCTTTTGTCTATGTCAGTGGTGGGAAGGCTGTTTTGTTTTTCTCTCATTTGTAGGCCCAGCCCACTGCACTGAATCCTGTTTTCGCATCATAGAAGGACGAACTTGACCGTGGCCCTGCCTCCTGGGTTGTGATTGGTGGAAGGAACTGAACACATGGTGTTTTTAAATAGCAGCAAATCACAATAAAAGAACACAATGTAACAGTAGTGTTGATATCTTTTATTAACCCGTATGTCATGGCTTGACCTAGACCGGGTCGTAACAAAGATGCGAACAAAACCACAACAACAAGGTGTGGAAATTAGCGAAGGCAATGTCTGATGCTGTAATATGCTTTGGACCCATCCCAATATGATGTCGTGATGTAGCTTACAGCAAGCTATGGTCACTGAACTGCTGGATGTCCAAGTGGTGCTCTGAAAACAATGTGGGCTTCATAGATAATTGAAGTACTATTGAGGGCAAACCTGGCCTGATAGACCAGGGCGGTATCCATCCCACTTGGGAAGGTGCTGCTCTCATTTCTTGCAGCATAGCACATAGGACCACTTAATCAGTGACTATCCAGAGCCAATTACATATAAAGTGCTTATTGTTAATGAAATCATTATTGTTGGAATATCTCCGTTATTTCTCTGTCTATGTGGCATAGACACGTATTCCTTTTTGTTATTTTCCACAAGTGCAGAACATGTTTTGCACTAATTCAAGGCTTGTTTTTATAACCTTGGTGTTTGAGCCTTCTGCTAAGAAGATACGTGGAGACATTCTGTTTTGATT
>JBCNYH010000002.1:1816781-1832679 GCA_039654325.1 Tandanus tandanus | reverse complement strand
GACTTTCCCGGGTAGGCTGAGGAGTGTGATTCCACGATAGTTGGAACACACCCTCCGGTCCCCTTTCTTAAAAAGGGTCATGAAAAAAACATGGGAGTTTGCCCAACCAGTCCCTTCCCTTTTTCCAAGATAATCTTCTCTTTCTCACACTCTAAGATAACATCACACACTCTAGCCCAGAACATTCCATGCAGTAGGTACCCATTATAAATACACAATCTGACTCAGAAATCCTTATAACACTTGATCAAAGATTAAGAGAAAACAATAAAAGGTAGCAAAAAGCCATTTTGACCATCGAAATGTCGACTTCAGTGTCTACACTTTAAAAGTTCAACAAAGTTTCAATGTGAAAGTGTTTTTTGGCTAATTGTGTGGTAACACGAAACACCGATAAAAGAAATAGCACACTTTACTGCGCTGAGACGCATGTTTTGATATATATATATTGCGTGGGTGCACTTTGCCATTCGTGCTGCATTAAGTGCGACGGAAGGATTAAAAGTAAAAATAAAGAGAACCGTTTTATTATGGTGAATATTAATATGTGTCTGCTCTTAATCAGCCACATAATAAAAATAAACAGCTCATAAAGTAATTGAAATGCAGCAGGACAGATTGGTGGTATTATAGAAAAAATATTAACCATGCTAATATGTACTTCTATACTGAAGAATTGACACTATTATTTTGCCAATGAAATATGTTACTGTATTTACCAATAAAAAGCAATAATACGAGTGTTCTTGTTATATTATCAATGTATATCAATGTATACAGTTAATAACATGCTTTAGTCCAGTATTAACCCGATCGACGCCGGTGCGTCCAAACTATATGACCAATTTAAGATGATGTAGCAGAAAATTGCAATCTCGCCGAGTCTCAGTTTCAACTTGTATCAGAAGTGCAGACTTCAAACTATATACCAGTTTTTAAATGGTGTTGATAGGCCAAGTAAAATTAGAGTTGTGATTAATAAATTACACCATGCTTTTTACTGAATTTTCTGATCATCACGGTGCGCGTTTGGTACGGTAAAACCAGGTATGCTAAGCAAAGTAGCACAGCAGCAGAAAGTGGGTGGGGGTAAAAAGAGAATGACACACCTCTTCCTAGCATCAACCAATCAAAAAAGATACACGCAGTGCACAGCATGTGGTTGCTGGGGAAGAGGGTAAAGTTTGTCCAGCCAAAAATCCACTAAAGGCAGGCTAAAATGTAAACGTTTTTTTACATTTTTTACATTTTTATTGTGATACGTGGATATTTTGTAAATAGTTTTTACAAAAAACGCCTTTTTTTTTGCTAAATTTTTTCATTTTTTTTTAAATTTACAATTTTATATTTGCATTCCAAGTTATAAAAATGGTTCGTTAAACATGTTTGTGGTTTTCACAGTAAAAAAACAAAAACAAACAACCTTTTTCCTACTCGGATTTTGTGTTTTTTTTTGTGTGATTTTAGGCCCATTGTGTTAATACAGTTTGTCAAAATAAAAAAGTAACTGTAAGGTCTCACAGGTAAGGTTGTGCTAAAAAAAATGACACCAAACATGGCAAATTTAAACAGTTTTTCTTAGGTGAAATATAAAGGTAGTCAAAAACGCCCAATAATATCCCGGACCCTAAAGGGTTAAACAATTATTAATGAATTACTGTTGTTTACAGTATGAGATCTTCTCTGGCATTGTAATACATTTAGTTAAACATTGACACTTGTTCAATAGTAAATGAGGCCTTCTCAGGCATTATATGTGCATTAGTTAATTCCACTGAATGGTACCAGACAATGAGAATATTGTATATTTTTTAGTATCCATGCTTGAGCTATGAAATAGCATAGAGCCTCGGAAGGCCTCAGGAAAGGAAAGATAATGGTAGCGAAAACAACCTCAAGGCCAACAGGTGTTGCAGGAAGAGATAATCAGACCAAAGGCTGTATAAGAGGGGTCCAGAGAAAGAGAAAGGAAGAAGAACTGCGCAGGTTTCTTCAGAAATTCTTACTTTGAATAAAAGATTTTTGCAAGATTCTTGACCTATTTTATTTTAAGTTCTGACTTCTGTCTTCACTCAAGATTTTTCACCATAGTATCTTACCGTAAGTGCAAAGCAGGGTGAGTAGTTTATAGTAGAGGTAAATTATTTAATTGTCAAGGTTTAAGGTGCTACATTGTAATAGTTATAGTTTTACTCAAAATTATTTACTGAATACACAAATGCTGCTGAACAAGTGGTTAGTTAGTTGATTAGCTCTGGTTAATTTGTCCTTGTTCATAAATTAAGTGTTTATGAACCTCGTTTGAGAGCTGTAAGGTTCTTATTTTTAAACGAGGGTAACAAGTGTTTTTAATTGCTTACTTTCAATTTATCAGTCTTATGTTTGCTGATAATGTTTACATTCAGCTGTGTGTGCTACCTGCTGCACGCTTTGATCCACTATATACACTTATCAAACTGGGCTTTTGGCTTTGGAAAAAGGGTAGATTTGGCCTTTGAGGATACCTTTCATCAGAATTGCATGTTCCCTAAACACATCTAAGAACCATTTTATGAGTAGTAGTGAACAGCTTTCCATGATATATAGAACATTTAGCCCTCCCTCAACAATCTTGAAGTTTCACCCTGAGGATACCCAAGAGGCGCTTTTTGTCTGGGAATAAACAGAGCATATAAGGATTAGTGACTGTAACAATACTAAACAACCTTTATATGAATAATATCAGTTGTTGCCAAGTAGGGCTGAGTACTACCAACGGGTGTACTAATATTTATGTTTACAAGTTTAAAATTATTTTTTATGTTTTTAGTAATGTACTGTCTTTTACTTTGTACCAAAATTTTATGCATTGCATGACAAAATTATTATGTTCTTTTCTGTTCTAGGGGGAAAAAAACCTTTCAAAACAACAATCTTTGAAAGCAAACAAAAGTAGGTCCTTGGAAATAGGGTTTGGTCTTAGCATAAACATTTTAATTATGTATTTTAACCATTTAAATAACCCCTGTACATACCCCTCAAAGTTGCAATTCTCTTAATATTTGAGTACAGGGACTATTTAGGCGAAAACAATATTTTACAATAGCTTTGAGTAAATTCATACATTTTGGCATTTTTTCACAACGAGAGACCAAGTACATATTTTGAAATTGTTAAAATACATAATTAAAATGTTGATGCTAACATCAAACCCTATTTCCAAGGACCTACTTTTGTTTGTTTTCAAGGATTGTTGTTTTAAAAGTTTTTTTTAAATATTTTTAGAACACAAATGAACATAATAATTTATTTTTGTCATGCAATGCATAATATTCTTGGTACAAAGTGTACAAAGACAGTAAATTAGTAATTGCCATCTATTATTGATAGACCTACAGTATATATCTTTCTCTTCCTACAGACACCATGGGGAAACAGAACAGCAAGCTGACCCCTGAGGTGATGGATGATCTGGTAAAGAACACAGAGTTTAATGAACATGAGTTAAAGCAGTGGTACAAAGGCTTCCTAAAGGACTGCCCTAGTGGCCGCCTCAATCTCGAGGAGTTCCAGCAGCTATATGTCAAGGTGAGCTTTCCATTTTCTTACACTGTTTGGGTGGATGCTGTTCCATACGTGATGGATGCTTTGGTGTGTGAATTTGTGGAAGAAGATTACTATAATGAAGGTTTTGACCTATAGACATAAAGGCACTCATTTATGAAACAAACCCACAGCAGAAAACTGTCATTTTCTTGCACAGTACTGCTTTTATCAATGTGAACATGAACGTAGGAAATGAACAAATTTCACATCAAGTCTCAGCTTGTGTATGCAAGTCACGAGTCAGTGTGGAAGTGCACGGTGCACTGTAGTAAATCGTGCACCATGCACTGTTCACTCCAGTGAATTAGACACAGCATAGTAAATCTGAATCAGAAGACAATTATTAAACTGGCATCTAGATATATGTATAATTTAAAAACTTTCCTTCCGCTTATCCGAGGTTGGGTCACAGAGGCATCATGTTTAGGAGGCAAACGCAGGAATTCTTCTCTTCAGTGACACTCCTGCTACTCCTGGGGGGATCCAAAGGCTTTTCCAGGCCAGATGGGACATATAATCCCTTCATCGAGTTCTGGGTCTTGCCCTGATGCCTCCTCCTATTCCCGAAAATCCTCTAAAGGAAGGCGATGAGGAGGCATTCTAATCAGATGGCCGAATCCCCTCAACTGACTCCTTTCGATGCGGAGGAGCATCAGAGTTCCCCCAGATGTCTAAGCTCCAGCTGCTTTTATCCGTAATATCATTCTTTTGGTCACTATCCAAATCTTATGACCATATGTGAGGGTTGGAACATATATGGGCTGGTAAATCAGACGTTTTGCCTTTCGGCTGAGCTCCCTCTTCACCATAACAGACTGGTGCAGTGCCCTCATTCCTTCTGATGCAGCACCGATTAGTCTGTTCATCTCCTGCTCCATTCTGCCATCACTCACACCTCTGCAAAAGCTTCTCTCATATCCCAGGGGAGGTCGGGGACATGGAATCTGAATGGGCCTCCATTGTGGATATGGCTTCCAGGAGCTGTGGCCAAATGTCATAGGTGCCTGTCACGGCAGCAACATAAGAATGTGCTGGTGGACACCAGTGGTGAAGGAAGTTGTCATGCTGGAGAAGGAGGCATTTCATGCTTGGTTGTCCAAGAGGGCTCCTGATGTGGCTGACAGGTATCAAGCAGCCAAAAAGGCTGCAGCTTTGGCAGTTGCAGTAGCAGGAAATCAGGCATGGGAGAAGTTCAGGTAGGCTATAGAGAAGCACTTTCAGTTGGCCTCAAAGAAGCCCTGCTAAAGTTCAGTACAAAGTTGAGGTTGCTGGACTCTGCCAGGGCTGCTCCTTGTCACCAATCCTGTTTGTGGTTTTCATATATAGGATTTTAGGGTGTAGGTGTGAAGAGGACGGTGTCCGGTTTGGGAACCTCAGGATTGCATCTCTGCTTTTTACAAATCACTAAAAATAGGCAAAAGTATGGCAAGATATTACACATTTACAATTAACAAAGTTAACAGATTTTTTTCAGTGTAAGATCAGAAGTGATAATATCTACATAGTAAACTCTCATGGCTTTTCATGCTTTTGCACATTTGGATTTGTTTTTTGGATTGAGTTTCTTGTGCCTTCATGAATCACGCATTAACCCTGTCATACACTGATTTCTGCGCTCAGATCTTTGCTAAATTCTACATAAACAAATAAGTGAGGGCCAAAAGGTGTTTCATAACTAGAATATGTATGATTTTTAAATTTTGCCCTCTGTGGCCTAATATTGCTCTTGCAAGGTGCATGAATATTTCTGAATATGGATACTGCATCATCATTCTTCTATTAATAGCAGAGCTCATAAGCAAAGCTCCATAGGCATGGACCATGACTTGGATGGTTGTCCCCTGTCCGTGCCACCACAGTCAACCCAATACTGCCACGCCACCAATAAAAAACAGATTATTATTAATAACGAAACTGAAACCCAAAAAATTATACACTACTGCTCAGACTCGCACAGAATGCAAAACACACAATCTAACTCAGGTAGGCAGAAAAACTTTCATGAACAAAACAACACCAAACATTAACAGGAACACAGAACATGAACTCGTTAAACGGATAATTAAACTAACAACACAGGTGATACAATTGAACAAGGAATTCAGTGAGTGAACGGCAGTGAAAAGAAAACTCCAGAACATAATCAGGAAATGTAGAAAGATTTATTTATTTATTTATTTCAGCCCTAAAAGGAGCCACACTACTCTTTTAACATCAGCCTCGGACACCTATCAGGAGGCAGCATAAATCTGTATATTTATATTTAAATAGAAATCGAGATCATCTCCAAAACCACATAATGCATACTAAGTTGTATATTTATAGATAGTAGTGATAGCAGTGGGGCAGAGACAAAAAGTACTATTTAACATGGTATTATGCATTTGCAATTGTAATTAACTACTGATTCTTCAGTATTACAGAAGCTTTGTTGTGCACTGGAACAGTAAAAGTTGTTTATTTTGTGAATTTCACTAGCAAACTGTGCATAATGGCAGACAATGCTAATATTGTTGACCTGATTTTGGTGAGGTCATTTGATAGTCTTCCTGATAAGGAATTAAACAGAAAGGTAGATTAAAGCCCAAGATCGATTTGGTTCAGAAGTCAGGAAAAATAGCTGTCCTTTCAACTCTCCTGATTTTTAATGAAGCAATCTAAGGGTTTTTGGTCAAAACTGGGATTTGGGATCTGGCTAAATTTCTCAGGGCATACATATGAATTTAAATATAAATAACATCATGTGATAATGACAAATTTTATGATGTAGGCCTAAAAGGTGCATCTTTAACTGACCACCGGTCGCCAATGAATGAAAAAGCAAAACCACAAAACCTTTAGCTACATTTAGCTGGTGTGCTTTAACTGTGAATGTCATCAGACTGTCATCAGTCTCCTAACGCAACCATGTCTCAGTATGGGCTATGAAACAAACTTCAAAAGAATGATTTATCTCCCTATAATCTATAATTTACTAAACAACAATAAACCAACCAAATCTATGAACCGTAGCATTAATTTTGGATTTTCCTAGATTTGCTAAGACACCATGAGAAATGTACCAATCTCTACTTCACAGGGTGTGAATGCACGTCACACACTGCAAAATTAGTGATATCAGCAAGTGAAAATATATTGATTGGAATGATTTAATAGTCAGATAGATGAATAATAAACATATTTCTAGACATTTTACTTATTTTAAACTTAAAATTTTGCTTAAATAGTTTTAGGGATTAAATAAAATTAGATGGCAATAAAATGAGAAACTGTAAAGCACAAACAGTTTAAACATGGGCTGAATATAATTTTTTCTGAACTGCTTTATCCTTAATTAGGATTCCGGGGAGACTGCAGTCTATCTTACCGAACTCTGAACAAAGATACTGCACCAGACCATCAAAGACAACATAGACACAATCCTTCACACTCACACTCAGTGATGCAAGTCCACGCCATGACACCACTTAGTGTTTTTTTTGTTTTTTTTTCAGACTTTGTATGCAATTCAACAAAATGAAAATAATAATAGCCCTTAAATGAATTACAACTAAAATAATGACTCTGGTTTAAAAACATAAGGAGTAGAAAGTGCAGATACTTGTGTCAAAATTTATGGAGTAAAAGTAAAAAGTCAAGTGCACTACTTAAGTAGGTATTTTGTTACTGTTCACCCATGTCTACGTCAAAATTGATGGTCACAATGTTTTGGAGATAGAGCGCTGATAAATTTGATATTGAAGGTCATATAATGGACTTTCATATGAGAAAATTACCTTTGACCATAAATCTTTCAAACTAGAGTCCATTTATAAAGAGTGTTTTTGTGAAGTGGCTGTTTCCAGGTGTGTGTGATCAGTAATCTGGTGAAAGTGAGCATGAGAAAGTTTTGGTACTGCAGTACATGTCAGCCATGTTCATGGTCTGCAAAGTGTATTTGAACACTGATTCTGGCAAGTAGTGTTTGACAAAAGTATTATGATATAACCCTTTTTGCCGTTTTAGTCATGTTTAATGTTTACCTTTAAAATTTTATCATGTAAATTCAATTTGTTTGGTGAACCTGAAACCTGTATAGGTTTTTTGTTAATATTAAAATGCTGCCCAGTGAGACATTAACCAGAGGAAGAGGATAGAGAGGTGGAAATTGAATCCTTATTTATGCTTATGTTCAGATGATTATGTAGCGGACAGTGGAGACAAATGGATTCAGGATTGTGTTTCACTCGTTCTCTCACAGCATGTAAAAACAAACAAAATTTGATACAGTGCATTTGTACATCAGTATAGGGGACACACAACTTTTGATTTTTTCATGCATTCCACAAACCATATTCCGTACAGGCATTCTGTGCATATGGAATCTTAGCAGAAGTGGATTGATGGGGTGGTTGTCATTTACTAGGTATGAATGAATGAATGAAATCACAATTCTTTTTGGTCAAAAATATGAGCACAAGCCAGTTTAGAATGAATAGGCTGCAGGGTGTTATGTACTGGCATTTGGAGTCATTGCACCAGAAGGAGGGATGTGTCAACTGGATAGAATTACCTCTGCAGGCACCTGGCACAGCCTGCCTAATCAGGGTTAGCCATAGGATGGTAGGGACACAGACCTCTGCATATAATGTTAATTTTGTGTAAAGCACTACATCAAAGGTGTTGGAGGGCTGGACTCCAGCCCAGAGCTGAAAATTTTTAAAGTATATATTGCTTAGTCCATTATGATAAAAGCTTGTTATTCCCCCTTGGTGCAGATCTTTCTAAACAGGTGAGAACCCTGCAATGCCATCTGGATCAAGAATTTATCTCTGGTTTGATTAGTGGTTAAATTGTCTTAAGGTAGCGATGAAGAGCATTTTTTTTTAAATCTGATAAATTAAACCTTGAGTCACACACTGAGCCAAAGAACAAAGCTGTTAAAGCATAGGCAAAAGAAGAATTAGTATCTGGTGGTAAAATGCTTCTGTGAGGAATATTTTGCGCAGCACAAGTGAAATTCACCAGACGCAAGTCAAAGTTGCTGCGAGATTGTGCTTGGCGCAAGTGCCAAAATCAACCAGGACACGGCTAACTTCCCATTAGTACATTTACTGATTGAAACAAACTCGTTTTCAGGGCTTTCAAATTAAGCCAGCTGCCAGTGGGACAGGCTACAGTCCTGCACCGTCTATTTTCACTTTTGTTTTCAAAAGAAAAAAAATCTGCATATTTCCTACATGCAATGTGCCTCTTGCCATCTAATAAGTGTATTATATTATAAAAATATAACATTATTTTAAAATATAAACGGTCGTTCCAGTGTCAGTGTACTTACTGCTCAAGCTGCTTTTCACAACACACAGAGCAAATGCGCATCTCAGTTCCGTTACACTGGCTTGAGAGAGAGCTACACCATTTTGTGCTAGAATCTCTGTCTGATTCTTTGGGATAAAACCATCTGTGGGCTGAAGGGGGGGTTTCACAATGTCATCATTTTACTGTTGACCAACTTAAAAATGACACAGAAGGTGATGCTGAATTGAGAATCCATCATGAGAAATTGACTAACACACATGACACTGCACTGGCTATGTGTGTGAATTAAGCTTATTCAGCTATGATAATGCCCATTTACACATTATTATTATATTAATAATATTATTGTACACATTAAAAATGAGAATGCAGCAGAGAGGGATCGGGTTGTCCTGGCATATTCAGACCCGTAAGGACTCATCATCCGCGCAGGACCCCCAACTCTTTTATACACAGCCTAGGCAACGAATGAGACTTCTCCCACGAAGCACTTCCTAGTCGAACCATCCAAGAACTTTCTTCTTCTTCTTTTTCTTGTTGTTGTTGTTCTTCTTCTTCATCTTTTTCTTCTTCTTTTTATTGTTAATATTATTGAGTAATAAACAGCTTTTCTAGTATCATTTTTCCTTTTCTCTTTTAAAACAGACCTGTAGAATATCTGGAATTTGTAATGAATGATTTTAGCGTGTTTGTTTTAGCTGAGCCTGTTTTAAAGAATAGGCTTGTTTGTGTTGTAATAACATCTCACAAACAAGAGAAGAGAGCAACATACGCTTTCAGAGGACCTGGTGATTTCACCTCTTTACGAACTGCTGCGCATGCACATTTGAAGGCAGCCTTTCCTCAGAGGGAAAATGCTATCCGCCCCTTTTGTACAAATGCTGTCTGTTGCTGTTAGGGACATTGTGATCAGCACTTATTAATCATTTAATAAAAATAATGTCGAATCAGGGGGGCAGTGGTGGCCTGGTGGTAGGGTGCTGGATTACTGATCTCAAGGTCAGGGGTTCAAGCCACACTATCAACGGGTTCTCACTGCTGCCCCCCCAGTGCAGCTAACTGGGTTATCAAATGCCGGCCATGTCTCTCACTGTCTGTGGTGAGAGGAATGTAAAAGAACCATTGCTGATTTTTGTCAAGAGTAGCTGCATAGCCATCAGCATGTTTCTGCCCTGCAATGGCCTGGCGAGCTGTCCAGGGTGTACTCTGCCCTCACCTAGGTTCGGCTGAGATGGGCGCCAGCCTCCCCGTGACCCTTATTAGGATTAAGCGGTTCAGAAAATGAATGAATAAAGTCGTATCAGATGTAGTGGCTAGCACGTCCGCCTCACAGCAAGAAGGTCCAGTGTATGAGTCCTGGGCACGGTGAGGGCATTTTTTTGTGAAGTGCATGTTCGTGTTAATGTGTTTGCGTGGATTTCCTCTCGGTACCCCAGTTTCCTCCCACAGTTTAAAGACATGCATTTTAGACTAATTGGGTGTTCCTAATTGCCCCTAGTGTTAATGGTTTTGTGTATATTGGCCCTGCAGTAGACTGCTGAGCTGTTCAGGGTACACCCCGCCTTTGCCCCCATGACCCCAGTAGGAATAAGTGGTTTAGAAAAGGAATGAATGTTTAACATGTTTAAGTAGCCTTTTTTTGCTCCAGCTATTTTGAAGGGAGTCTTCCCTAATGGATGCATTTTTATCAGCATTATTATCCACCACATGATAGGCAATTATATGTGACAGTGTTTCATATCTTTGATGCATCAACGTTGACCACTTATGAACTGTTCAGGGTGTACCACGCCTTCATCCGGAGTTGGCTGGGATGGGCCTGCCTCCCTAATAAATGGATAAAGCAGTTCCGAAAAAGGCATGACAATGACTACTTGTGATCAAATTTCATCAGAAAAAGGGTTGCCAGACCCACTCACTCTCACTATCAATATCCCACAATAACTTCTAACAACTACCAGTTAAAAACTGAAATGAAAAGTTAATATCTGGTTGTAATTTCATAATTAAATGATAGCACAAATAAAGGGTCTCCCTGCAGCTCTGCTTTTCTATGATTTGCACTTTTTTGTTTTGCTCACCCTCTTCCCCTCCATGTAAGGCCAGATGGAGCAGAAGGGCCAACCCCATGAGAGAGTCACTTTGCATTATTCCAATATGCAAGACAGTGTGCACTGCTTCCTCACACTGCGCTTCTGTACTAAAGGAAGACTGCTGGAGGGATAGAAATGAAATGGTGCTGCCTTGCTGTTCCGTTTTTTTGTTGTTGTTTTTTCCTCTGCAGACTCTGATAGAGTGCACCCTTTCAGGTGGAAATCCTCAGAGTGAACCTTAGCATTGATTTCTCCAGTCAGGTTTTCTTTCTGATTGTAACTAATGTGTTAATGTGCCTTTTTTTATATAGAAGTTTGGAATTTTTTGACTGTGTGGGTGTCTGTATTATCCTTTGTCTTTGTGTACAGACATCAATGCATTTTATTATTTTTTTTATAAAAGTGCTTAATTCAGTGCTATCGGGAAATGGTTTGAATGGTTTTGCTGCCTTTTTAAATCAATAATCTACATTAGAGGATGTAGATCACATATATTAATATTCAATCTCAGTTAATCTGAATTCCAACAAGATGTGCTTTAAGTGCTTAACTCAAATTAAGTGCTTTAATTGCAGTTGTATAATATACAATAATTAGTATGACCAGTACACTGGTATTGTTTTCTTTTGTGCTTAATATGATTGTGTGCCTGTGATCTGCTTATCTTTAATGAGCATAGAGCCAATATGATGAAGAAACTGTGTCTAATGAAATGCATTTTGAAGACTCTAAACCAGGGGTGTCAAACTCATTGTAGTTCAGGGGCCACATACAGCCTAATTTGATGTCAAGTGGGCCAGACCAGTAAAATCATAGCATAATTAATAAATAACAATAAGTTAATGTTTTCCCCTTTGTTTTAATGCAAAAAAAATAAAAGTACATTAGGAAAATATTTATATTTAATGAACTGTCCTATTACAAATAATTAAAAACAACCTCAGATTTCTTAAGAAAAACATGTGCAATTTGCTTTAATTTGTCATCTAAATGTGTGCATTATAACTGATCACAGTGATTGTATAAAGGCACAAAACTTTAAGTCACAGGTATTTGGAACTTAAAAAATATAGTATTGCACTTTAAAATGAAATCAACTTATCAAGATCTAGGAATTATTTTAACTCCATTTTCTACATTTGCACAATAATTCTCAAAACCTAAATTGACTCCCGAACCATACAAACTAAAGTGAGAACCATTTTACATGTATAAGAAAGAAAGTGATCACCTGCCCTATAAATGTATAAACTTCATGCATCAAACATACATAAAAATATGTAGATACATTTTATGGCATTGCATGAACAATAGGATTCCACCAAAGCAATCCCTTTTGTAGTGAAGCTGTTGACTAATATTAAATTTCCCCTTTTTTAAACTAATACCACAGCAAGGATAAATTTTCACAGAACTGTATTCTTTGGAATGCAAAACGTGACTGAAGCAGAATTTTACAGGAGTTAGTCTAGTCTAGACTACTTTGCTTTTCCTCCAAAACCATGGCATCTTTTGGCCTGCACAAGTGCATCAATATCAGGCGTCATGTCCTGAGTAGCATCCAGTTTCAGAATGTCATTTAAGTGCCTGTGTGTCAGCCTTGACCGCAGTTTTGTTTTATTGATGTTCATTACTGAGAAAACTTGTTCACAAAGGTAGGTAGTCCCAAACATGCACAAACCTTTTGCAGCTAGGGCTGTTCATTTGGGGTACCCTGGCAAGAGATACTGATCAAATGTGTTCAAGTCCACTGAGGCAAATTTGTTCTTCAAATTTGAATTACATTGCAAATCAATTATTTCTAGATGGATGTCGACAGGCACATCAGAAGCTTTGACTGTGAAGGGAGAGCGAAAAACTGTGAAATTCACCAAAGACCTGAAAACGTTTCTCAAACTCCCACAGCAATCATGTCTTTGTACCATTTCATGTCAGCATAAACGACGGTCGCACATTCTTCTCTTAGACAAGGGAAATGAGCAGGGTCGCCACTTACCAGCTGTGTCTCCCACAAAGTCAGCTTCAACTTGAATGCACATATGCTGTCATAGTACTGTGACAATTTTTTTTGTGGCCTTGCAACATTTTGTTCAGATTATTCAAGTGCTCTGCACCCATTCTGCCGCAGCTAATGCCATTAATTGTTTTGTTTGCATGAATGTAGCTTCAACATTGAGTGTCCAGATAAGGAAGGGCTGACAGATTTATGGCCACTGCTTTATATACGAGAGGGCACGTAATGGGGCAGTGTCTGTAGTCTGGAATGTTTCGGCTATACCCTGTAAGACCAGGATCGATGCTCTGTGTGAAACAAAAAGTGTCGTATTAAGGACCCAAAACTTTGTCTGTGGCTGAGCCATTTACAGTGTCTTTCTACTGACTTATAGCAGTATATGCTCTGAGCTGCAAGCAAAATGTCATCAACATAATTTGAGAATTTGTGATTGTTATATCTGAAGGCAATTCAAGAGTGGAAAGGTCCTGTTTCAAGCAGTGGTTAAAGAGACCTGGTGAATGAATGAAACTCATTGGCAGCTGAGTATATGTCTCAGATCATGTACCATACGATAATCAGATTTACCTGGTTTAGGCACAGCCATTCGGACTAAGTTGAGATCAACACTCCATCAGCAATGAGACCCTGAATTGTAATTTTATGCTTTGGAAACTGGTACTGTGGCTGCCAAATAGGCAGAACATCTGGTTTAACAGGTATTGCTGGACAAAACACAATCCGACATCAGTGTCTCATTCAGTATTCATCGGCAGAAAAAGTCCGAACATTGCATCATCATCAGAGAAGAGATAGAAGAAGAACAGCTGTATTTACTTCTATCTGAAAATATTATTTGTAATCCCATGGAAGAGCAAAGCACTGAAGCAAATGTCTTTGTGAAGATATCTCTCCCCATGAGATTCACAGGGCACATGGTGAGCATAAAAATCTAATGTTTAAAAGTCTGTGTTGCAAGATGAGTGATCAAAGGCCTCGTCCCCTGCCTCTGTTCATAGCTGGTGGACCCCTATTTAATATGGAAAAGGGTATGGATAAGACTAGCCCTAATGTGTCACAGGCGCAGCATAAGCAGGTGCAGAACCAGCTAGTGTAGGTGTGGCTACAGCCATATCAGGCGTAACTTGTGTCTGAGCCATCTGTTTAAATACTTTCTTTTGTGCATTTCTCTCCTCTCTCTATTGCTTAACCTACTCTTCTAATGCTGAAATCTGCAATTTAGTAAGTCCTGAGATTAGACTTACTTCCTGCTCTGAATGCAGGCACATATGGTGTACTATGTGTGCTTCCCTTTAGGGATATTCCTCGAGGTTAGCCCCACTACTTGTTCAAGCTTGGCCTGCACAGAGCCTGGAAGTGATCTCTCCTCAGAATGTTTAAACAAAGCAAGAGCTACATCATCCTTTCTAGGGTGTTTCCCAGTGGCATCAATCCATAATTCACTGCATCTTGCCAAAAAGGAGTGTGGATCTTCTCTTGGATTTCGTTTAAAATTATTAAATTTGTTTAATTGACCACGTACTGGATACCTGTTTTTTTTAAAGCAATCCAGTAGTTTGTTCTGGTCTGTCACTGAAAAAGAGTATCATCAAAGTCTCGTGCCTACAGTGGTTTCAATATCCTTCAAGGCCTGATGACCATCCGCCCAAAAAAGTACACTTCTCACATCTCCTAAGCACAATTAATCAGCAACTGTGTGTCTTTCAACCCTGCTCCTCCGTTATGTAAAGGTGGAAGTGTGTCGGAGAGAATCTTTAAATCAGTATGTGAATATGGTTGATATACATGGTAATTAAACCCTGTGAATTGAATTTATGGCATTTGGCATTGATTCTTTTCCCTGCTTGGTCTTTTCTTGGTCTAAAGTTTTAATAGCCCAATAAGACCAGTTCTGACATTCATCATATGACCCTGGCTTCAATATGGCAGCGGTGAATCTTTATCATGTTCATTCAATTTTGCAGCGGTAGACTTTTCTCAATTTGTGACATGAGTATAATTGAAGGATCTGATATGAGTGATTTATGCATTTCAATAGTAGACCCCATACACCCACAGGTGAACATCAGAAAAGGAACAAATATATATAAATGCCTTTTACATATGCCCCATTAATCGCGTCCACTGCTATCCATTTCTTTTCTGCTGTTTCCTTAGATTTAGCCGTTTAATCTTTTATAAGTATTAATTAATTTTAGTTGGTTTAATAATTTACAATAATAACATAGTATAATTTAACTATAATAATTAATTTTTAAAAATTTAATTAGTGATAGGGAGTATATATGAATAATGCCCTGCAAAGGCCTGACGAGCTGTCTAGGGTGTATTCGGCTGAGATCTGCGCCAGCCTTGGATTAAGCGGTTCAGAAAATTAATAATTAGTAATAACCCTGTTCTTACTTAATGGTTACCCACTTATCCCATTTTTTTCTATTTCTTGGGCTGTTCGTCTCTATCTACCCTTGATTTAAGTATTTTCTTAGACCAGAAAATGCACTGCCGGAGCTTTTAAGGGCTTTATTCCAACCCACAATACAAAATTCTCTCTTCCCAGGTGCACTTATGGTAGGAATTCGGGCTCGGCCTAAACCCCCAGCCACCCACATTTCCTACACAAATAAAACACAACACTGCCGCTTATTTCATTACTATATTTTGCTTGTAGTATTTTGCATAGTTTATATATACGTACTATGCCTCTGGTTTCCAGAGGGATCCTAAACAAAAATCAGGGTTCTGACATGCATATTGTGGTGTTCCAAATGTCTTTTCTCCAGTTCACTTAACTACATTATATTTTGCTTGTCTTGACCTAAAAATTGGAATTAATTCATTTCCTGAACTGCTTAATCCTAATTAGGGTCGCGGGGAGGCTGGCGCCCATCTCAGCCGACTCTGGGCGAGG
>JBCNYH010000002.1:1798985-1814534 GCA_039654325.1 Tandanus tandanus | reverse complement strand
GATTTCACAGAAGTGTGATTGACTTGGAGTTACATTGTGTTGTTTAAGTGTTCCCTTTATTTTTTTGAGCAGTGTACTACACGGGAATGGCACGATCTGATTGGTCTGCAATCTCAGGATAAAAAAAACTTTGATCCTCATTCACCAACTCTTTTTGCAAAGAAATTTCTTTTTGAATCTCACTTACACACTTTTCACAATGTTCTTCCATTCACCAATATTTTCTTATCTGGGATTAGCAATAAACAGAATCTACAAACACAAAAGAGTCTTACACACCTATAGGTTCTTCTACTTCCCTTCCATTTTTTTACCATGTTAAACTTTTTTTAATAATTATTTTCATTATGTTACAAAGCATCAAGCATAAATATCACTTCATGATGTATGAATTATGTTCATTGGAAACCATGGCATATTTAGTAATTGATAATGCTATATATAGGGCGATCATAGGAACTTGAAGATGTGCACTTAGGAGAGTGCACATCTTCTAAGGCCCATGTAAATTATTCGCTGAGATTGAATAAGATGGTTTTGGAGCTGTGCAACACCTTGGTGCCGGCACCACAGGCTCATACCCAACATTCAAGCCCAAAACCGCACGTTCAGGTACTGTCTGCTTTTGGCTTTTTGGCCACAGGGACATTTCAGAGAGAGTGTGGGGACCTAGTGGGTACATCAAAAGCATCTATCACTTCTGCGAGTCTTGGAAGGTATAAATCTCCTGGTCAGACAATATATTAAATTCCCCTATCCTGAACATAACCAGCTTCTAGTCAAGAGAGGATTTCTTTCTGTTGCAGGTCTAACAACTTCATCAGCACAATAAACTGCACCCTCTCCTGATCCATTCCCATACCTCACCCATAAACAGTACCACTCCAACTAAAGTCCGACTCATATATGACTCACAGAACCACCTGTTATATGTGGTTTCCATTTCCCATTTCCCAGGAGGTGCAGACGATTCATTTATTTTTTAGAACAGTTCCATGGGTATGCGTTTGAAAAAAGGAGCTGCTTGAGACACATGGCTCATCAGTAAGCATCTTTAAGTAAATTCACATTTTAACAACAATACAGGCTTTTGTTTTTACAGTGAACAGCTGAATTAGGAGATTGGAGACATGCGCTGGTTAATGACACCAGACTGAACAAGAGGTGTGCTATAACTAAAGGCAGACCCTTGCATGCTGCACGACTGGCATTCTTAAAAGGTGCTGGTTGTGTTTGCATACATTCTATCAATTTAATACAGCATCCATTTAATTCTGTACATAAAAATACAGACAGTATTAAGCTGCTTCACAAACAAGAGATATAGGACAGCAGTTACAGTTGCCAGCATCTCATTCCTGTATTTGCCAATGGTTTTCTTGGCCTCTGATTTCGGGCAAATCATTTTAATGGTGCGCACGCCAGGATTATAGCATGCCAGGGTTGACTCCTATCTGTGGTCTTATGTCTATTATTCACACTACTAAATATAACATCTCAGGAATTTACATCCTGCAGCAGCACTTCTACTTCAGAGAAAGTAGAATTATTCCTCCTCTTGAATTCCAGTATTCACCTATGATAATTAGAGCATCTGGCACACGCTTTCAATTTACAAAGACAACAGGATTCACCATTCTAAGAACACAATTGCGAAACACTCCAAGGTTTAAGAACACATCATGAATCTGACGTAGGCTTTTCTAACAAATCTTCTGAAGAACAAAATTTATGAAAAACCATACGGAGGTCCTGATGAATGAGGCCCAATATTCTAAGTGGATAACGCATAAATCGAAACCACGGACACTCACGGTTTGTCACAGTCACTTGGAGCAGCCAGCATCACCATTATCATGCTTTAACATGAAAAATAAACCATAATTTTTTGTTTTCGTTTCTTTTTTGTTTGTTTGTTTCTGTGTAGTATATATAACACATTTACGTAGTGTGGCTTTTTTGTGTAGAATGTACTGAACTCCATCGCTAGCTACACAGCACTCTGCTTGGGGCATGCAGAGTTCACCTGACCTGCCTCTGTAACAGTTCAAATATGTAACAAATAATAATAAAAAATAATAAAGATTAAAAAAAAAAACTACTACTACTACTACAAATAATAATAATAATAATAATAATAATAATAGAAATAATGACAATTAAAATAATAGTAATACTACTACTACAAGTAATAAAACTATACAAATGTTGATTTAGATTGCTTTTTATGTTCCTGTGTAGTATATACAAAAAATAATTATATAAAACTATTCAGTCACATCCACCTCCCCTTTGATGAATAATTATCGGCCAGTACCTCGATTACTTCATTTACTCTAAGTGGGTACATCACCACAGAAAAAACCCAGAGGCAGTTGCAACTTGTGCTAACTGCTACCACCAGTTCCATTAATTCAAGACCAATTCAATAAAAACCAACAACAATTGGAATTAAAGTTTTATTATAAGATTGTACAACACCGTTCAATAGTTTGGGGTCACCTAGAAATTTCCTTGTTTTTGAAAGAAAATCCCTTTTTTCAATTTATAAAAAGATAAAATTGATCAGAAAGACAGGCTGAACACTGTTAATGATGTTAATGACTATTATTAGTGGAAATGACTGGACTTTTAATGGAATATTTACATAAGTGTACAGAGGCAAATGTTCACAACTATCATACTTATGTTCCAATCGTATACTGTGTTTGCTAATCCAAGTTTGTCATGTTAAAAGCATAATTACTAATTATAAAACCCTTTTGTTATTATTTCAGCACAGATGAAAACTCTTGTTCTGATGAAAGATGTAATAAAATTGCCCTTCTTTAGGCTGATTGGGGAATCAGCATTTGTGGACTTATTTACATACACAAAATGGCCAGAAAATGGCCTGAAATTCCTCAATCAATATTTGTTTTGGGAAGTGAAGGCTATACTTTACAGGAAACTGTCAAGAAACTCAAGATCTCATACAATGGTGTGTACTACTCCCTTTACAGAGCAGTGCAATCTGGCTCTAACCAGGATAGAAAGAGAAGTCTGAGGCCCCGGTGCACAACTGAGCAAGAGGACAAGTACATCAGAGTATCTAGTTTGAGAAACAGATGACTGACATCAATTGGCAGCTTCATTAAATAGTACCCATAAAACACCAGTCTCAACTTCAACAGTGAAGAGGCGACTCCTGGAGTTTCAAAGAAAAAGCCATATCAGAGACTGGTTAGTAAAAGATTAAGACGGACAACAGAACAATGAAGAAGGAGGCCTATCGGGTCCATTTGGCCTGTGGGACTCCCGAGGCAGCAGACGGGTACTGACAGGCCGGGCTGTCACCGATGCAAAATCTCGGGTGTTCTGGAAACGGAATTTGTTTCCAGTGGAGGTTGGACTCCGCAAAGGCTGTCCTTTGTCACCTGTTCTGTTCATAATTTTTATGGATAGAATTTCTAGGCGCAACCAAGGCGTTGAGGGGTTTTGGTGTGGTGGCCATAGAATCGTGTCTCTGCTTTTTGCAGATGACATTGTCCTTTTGGCTTCATCAAGCCGGGACCTCCAGCTCTCGTTGGAGCGATTCTGAGCGTGAAGCTGCCGGGATGAGAATCAGCACCTCCAAGTCCCAGGCCATGGTTCTCAGCCGGAAAAGGGTGGAATGCAAACTCCGGGTCTGGAATGAGGTCCTGCCCCTAGGGGAGGAGTTCAAGTATCTCGGGGTCTTGTTCATGAGTAAGTGAAGGATGGAACGAGAGATTGACAGGCGGATCGGTGCAGCCTCTGCTGTAAAGCGGAGCTTGTACCGGTCTGTCGTGGTGAAGAGGGAGCTGAGCTGGAAGGCAAAGCTGTCAATTAACCAGTCGATTTAAGTTCCTACCCTCACCTTTGGTCACGAGCTGTGGGTATTGACCGAAAGAACAAGATCGCAAATACAAGCGACTGAAATGAGCTTCCTTCGCAGGGTGGCAGGGCTCTTCCTTAGAGACAGGGGGAGAAGCTTGGTCATCCGGGAGGAACTCGGAGTAGAACCGCTGCTACCTCCGCGGAGAGGAGCCAGTTGAGGTGGCTTGGGCATCTAATTAGAATGCCTCCCGAACACCTTCCTGGTGTGGTGTTTCGGGCATGTCCAGTTACTATAGAGCCCAGGAAGAGACCCCAGGGTTGACCCAGAACACGCTGGAGGAACTATGTCTCCGGCTGGTATGGGGCACACCTTGGTGTCCCCCCGGAAGAGCTGGAGGAACTGGCTGAAGAGAGGGACGTCTGGACCTCACTGCTTATGCTGCTGCCCCAGTGACCCGAACCGGAACAAGCGGAAGATGAAGAATATGAAGCAACAAACTCACCCACCAATCTCAATCTCTCAAGTATTGGATGATGAGAACGTACAGTGTGTTTCTTTAATTTTCAAGAATTTTATTAAAATAATAAAATACTTTATCAGCCCTTTCTTTTTTTAAATAAATACACAAGCCAGTAAAAATGAAGAGAATTTAAGTGTTATTCCACTCGCTCTCATTGAATATGACTGATAGCCAGCTCTGTGCTTAGCACCATGGCTACACAGTTTATATTACTATTACAGGTCATAGAATAACAGTGAAGTAACACTGTAAGTGCCTATATAAGTATAAAGGTTATTTGCATATAATGTCATAAAATAAAACCTTTTAGATGTAGATATATTTCAATGAAATTCCAAAGTGATTTAATTGGGCACTTGTATGTCACTTTTGGCAGGTGGGGGCTGCTCCCCGTTGGTTGGAGTTGATCCATGCTTGGGATCATGTGGGGGGTTGAATAAGTGCAAATAACGTGTGAATAAATGACATTTTATTATAACTATGCCACGTTATAACGAAACCTGCAGTCTCAGGGAGAGTTTAAGTTAATCAGTGCATGGTCACCGTGGTCTATTTGTGCCTGGTGGAGGTACCGTGCGCTCTGCATCGCTGATGTCTTGACAATAAAAGGAATCTAGAACAAAAAATAAAATGTACCTTTTCTTTCTAGTTTCCTCATTCTCCCAGAACCACTAGTGTGTAAATGAGCTACAGTCAGTAATTAAATATCTATGCTATGTTTACCCAATGAAACGGCCATCTGGTGTAGATACAGCAATTTTGAGTTTACACTACTGCTCGGCTCTTCAGTACTGTTCAGGATTACTCATTTTAAGCATTTCAGTATTTCTACAAAGTAGTATTTCTAATAAGGAGCAAAAATTATCCTGCAACAAAATGGCGAAAATGTAAAACCTGAAATTACCGGGGGAAAAATGACAATGGCTAGAAATAGATTTTATTGCAATCTGATAATCAAATACAACAAATGTGACTACAATCAAGATACTCATCAGATTTTGCAGTGCGTAATGCCCGGCCAAAAAAAGTCACACACTCAAATAATGTTCCGCCTTTAGCCTTGATTACAGAACGTAAGCAACATCACAGCATTTATTTCCTTCCAGTGTTGGGTTCACTTTTCACCACCATCAGAAAGTGATGATGGGAAAATCGAACCACTCCATAAAGTCTTCTCCAGCACATTCCAGACAATGAATAGGGTTAAGATTCTGTGGTGCCAATACATGCGGGAAAATGTTTCCTCATATCTCCTGAAACACTGTTTCACTACAAATGTGGGTTATAAAGTTTATAGGCTGAACTATTCATAGCAGTCCATTTCATTATCGGGATAAGAGCTGCTATTCCAAGGGGATCCAAGCATTGTTACACAGATGAAAGAAGTGTGTAGACTGCAGGGGAGACTGGGTTGGGGAGGAAAAAAAACAAACCTTATATCTGTGCCATCAGGAAAGAAAAAGTCCATTGATATGATAACCTGGTCATTCAGTACATTCAGCTCATCAGCTGACTTCATTTTATTGCCACATTAATGTTGCTGAGCCTCAACCTGACCAACTGGAGCAACAATGCCATGGAAATTACATGCTGTGATCAATGCTGGAGGTGCTCCAACAAAATAGAGTGCACTTTTTTTTTTGCCGGGCAGTTTATAATGCAGCATACAGATGTGCCGAACCCAGCTGTATTAACGGAACAATTCAATCAGGCTAAAATATTAAAACATACAGAAAATGTCAATTTATTTTGGATTTTAAAGCTGTAGCATTGAATAATGGTGTTAGAAGCAGAGGCACATGAACAAGAGCACACATCACGTAGAAAATGTGTACACCAAAAACAATTAAAAAAACAACAACCAAAAAAAAAAAAAAACCAAACAAACAAAAAAAAAAAGCATCTGTGGCATTTTGAAACTCTTTCACAGTTCCATATAGAAAATACACCACCACAGATGTGATTCACTCACTGAGAACACTTCTGATTTTAGCTTGTTATCACTTCACTGTCCTGCTGCATCACATCCCTGAATCCAGACTCCACAACACGTTAGCTACTTTGGTTAAAAACAATCGCCATTCTTGATTTTAAAGCGATATGGAGAACCATATCATAGTAGATTTATTTATTTATTTATTCTTAAGGCTATATGGTTTTATTTATTTGTGCTTTGACAGAGTATAGATCATTTAATTTAAAGTATATTTGAGGGAATGGCTATGTAAATACACAAGTATTAACATCAAGTTCTTAAATAAATGTAAACATATACATCTTTTGAGGTCTGTACACTGATCCTCTTCACTTAAAAAGAAAAACAAAGGTTACTGGAGCATTGTTCTGATATTTTTTGGAGTCGTCTCATCATTCAGATGCTTTGTGGTAAATCTGGAGGGGAAAAGAGCAGAGGAGGGACAGATCACACACACTTTCTACTGTACAACATCAAATTGCTTTTTTAATGCATTGCCTCTTGCAGTTTTGTTCCATATTTGGACGAGTGCATGAGCGATTAGCGGGAACAAACTGTTTGCCAAGTGCTTAAAGGTACAGTGTGTAAGATTTAGCAGTATCTAGCGGCATCTAGTGGTGAGGCCTAAAAACAACAACAAAAAAGGTTCCCATGACGGGCTCAAAAAAAAAAAAAAAAAAAAAGGGTCAGTAGGTCGCCATCTGCCCTGTCGCGAGTACGTTATACCCCAAATACCATGAATTAATTTATGTCAGAACAATTATTCTATATTTGTAAATGTCAACAAGAAGTTGCTCTTAGACGAACTTTTGAGTAAAGATTTATATACAATAAAAACTTTAATTTACTTTCCACATCATCAGAGTCTGTTATTTGTATTTACCACACTTTAATTATTGTCATTGCTTTGACCAATGACCTGGAGAATAATCTGGACTGACAATATGTCAAAGTTAGCCAATAGAATACTGCAACTGGCCTCACACTAAAATGCATTCTCATTGGATGACTCGGCAAGTCCGTAATAAATACAAAGTGCTCCTGCTGACTCTGTAGGTCAATGCCACGTAAAAAAATGGCTGACGGGCACCTCCACGCATAAAAATAATCCGATCGATCACAAAACTGAAAGGTTGGTCGGTCAGTTTAATTAATAATTATTTTTTCACATGCCAAAAAAAAAACCCCTTTGGGTCGGCTCAATTTCGCCGGGTTTTTCTTTTACACCTGAGGTCCCAAATTTTAACCAACTCAAATCTTATTCCTGACCCCCCCTCCTTTGCAGCCTGCATGATTCTGGGCTACTTGGCGATAAAAACATGGCGATAAAAGATGGCAGCCTCCATGAGAGGGGACCCTCTCCCTGCATAGATATAAACAGCTTACTGTAAGGTTCTGAAAACTCAACAACTTTTATTTTAATGATTACAGATGACTGAAAACTTATTTATTAATGATAAACCTAATTTCTCCTAAAAGATCCTTTAACATGTTACACACTGTACCTTTAATATAAAAGAAATGCTTACTTCAGGGCATTAAGGAGCCCTTCGACGTTATCAGCAGGCTGGTCTTTCAGAACCTTTATACAGCCCTTCATCTGTAAATAAAAACACACACACCATAACAGTGAGACAGAGAAGAGCAGAGTGAAACAGTGAGACTGAAAGAGAATCATACAGTAGCGCTCACATCTATTTTTGAGGACTTGGTGAAGGCACCGTTGGGATGCACGTGGTCATAGAGAATGATGACGCCCACCATCACCCTCATACAGAACAAGAGTGTGTCTTCACTGTTGAACCTGCTGGTGTACTCTCTAACAAACACAAAAAGAAATCCCACATAAAGGCCCTCATTTTATTCTGAACACTTACAGATCATTTTAAACACCGGTCCTTTGTAGCATTTCCTTAGAACAGAGAGGACGCGAACTACGCCGTTTCAGGACTCATGTTTCTATACATGGAACTGGACACATTACATTATTTAGTGTACGTTCATGTTGCTTTTTCAACTGGGAACTTGTTATTCTCCTGCTCAGAACCTCCTACTTCCCAGATTAGAGCATTCACACCATCGACTGTACATATAATTGGACAGTAAGCGCTCATCCACTTCCATACAGAAATGAAGCTTTTGGAGTTGACTTTTTATTAAATTTGCAACCAGGGCGTGCACACTAGGGACTTTCCCCAGCTCAAATACGTGCAGTAGTTGTCATCATTTTTCGAACCGCCTAATCCTACTATTAGGGTCATGTTTAAGCCAGCCAGCAGGGGGTACTAGAACTTTTACTGACTTCACATCTGGAACCTGATCAAATAACAATTAAAGGTGTATCTAACAGTCGGAGACTGTGGTGAGTGGATATTTGCCATTCATTCTGCAAAACAGTCTCCAGGTAGTTGCCACGTTCACCATCTATTCTCAGGTCTGAGGAACTTTTGGCGAATATATCTTTTCCAGTAAAAGGTCTTCAACAGTCACCAACTTTTCTCTGAAGGGTCTGCAAACGATCTTTGTGGTCGTTAACTATTCTTCATTCACTCGCCGCGTTCAGGAATGTGGCGACCTGTTGAAGGAAACGTGGCGAATGGCTTGCAAAATCTGCGCACAGTGAGTGAATGTCTCTGGTGATGTGACCATCATGTGACCATGACGCTATATTAGAGCTTTGGGCAAACACTCAGAGCAGTTGGCACAGTTAAAAAAAAAATGTTGCTGTCTGTTCACAGGGATTCACCAACTCTTCATAAACTACTCACCAGAACGTCACCAAAAACTCGTCAACAAATCACTAATTAGTATCTCGCTGACTGATGAATACTTCAAAGTCATCAAAAAAGTGGCAAACCGGAAGTCACTGCTGTCACCAAGCGTTGATTGCTCAGTGAGAGCTCAGAAATCTAATTAACATTTTAATGATCAAAGTCTCAAACAGTAATTAGTGATATCACATATGAAAAGAATCGAAAGATTCTTGTTTAAAACCGCACTGCTATTTCAGAGCTTACGGAGCTTCCAAAAACGTTGACTGAGTACCAATTTTGAGTCGGAGAGCCTTTCAAACAAATCTTTCATGCTGGAAAATTGGGAACGGTCAGGTTCAGGAACAGGTCCTGACTGTGTGTACACCGCCCTCTAGTGGTTGATGAATTGTAAAGACATTTGACCCACACCTTGCATCAGCTCTGCACGTGTTTTTACGGAACATCAACATTCGATTTTGTTTACATGGGTTAATTTTAATTCGTCTTGCACTACTTTTGGACAGTTCAGTAAAACCAAATGCTATAGCAGTAGGTGCGTATGGTGTATACCCAGCTATAAAGTCACCCTTAAGAGAGAAGCTGATTACCGTATATGGCAAGGACGCAGAATTTTACAGTCTTACACAGTACAGTACAGATTTATTTCAGTAGAGCTGTTCAACTGCAAGTGCGCCTAACCTAACGTTTAAGTTAACCATAAAACTTTAACGTTTAACTGCTTCCTACACGCAGAATTAGGTACGGATACGGTGTTATGGTGAGACTGAGCAAGTTAATGAGACGAGAGACGTGTGTTGAATTACTCACGGAGTCTCCAGCATGACCTTGCACACACTGGCCATGGTGCTCAAGCAGTCCGTGGTGTTCTCAAGGGGCAGCGTCTTATTCTACAGGGAGACAGGATATGCAGCGTCAGACCTTTACACCACATGGGAGTTCCAAAATACGTGACTCAACACATTCACTAATTAGCAAAGCCTTCATCAGCGAAATTTGGGTTTGAACTCAGAAAACAGTGCAGTACACTGAACTGTATGGAAGCGTACTGCATCTACCAAAAAACAAACAAACAAACAAAAAACCCCCAACAACAAAACAAAAAACACAACAAGAGTCATCAGGAGATGCCCTGTCGCCCCGGCCTCCACATGTCAAAAAATATAAATTGCAGAAATCCCAAAATTTCAAAAGGCACAGCTGCACTGCCTAGTAAAAAGTAACTGCTAAGATTGATCAATAAATATCAAACGGCTTTTCCAGTGGACGGACGGTCATACGTGCTAATGACTATAACCCCCGCCATAAGTTGATGAGGTTGCAGATAGCTTTTGAGTTCTGGCCTGGAAATGAACACCACCCATATGTTTCTATGTTAAAATTGTTGACATGGAAATAAAAACTGAAACTGCAGAAATCTCAAAATGTCCAAGGCATCTTAAATGGTTTCCGAGTTCTGAAATGGTTACAGACATACCGACCATTCATTCAGAAAAAGAACCCGTTTTTTTTTTTTTATTCTGTAGACCTGCGATCTGCATTACTAATAAAATGTTTCACATCCTCACACGGAACCCAGAACATTCAGAAATATTTAGGATGGCAACAGAGCAGAGTGCATTACCTCGGTCACAAAGTTGGTAGTCGCTGTACTGAGGGTTTTCAGCATGGGCGTGGCCTCAGCATAAAAGAGTGACATTCTGTTCGCCATTTCATTGTTGACTTCATTTTCAATGTCCAGCTGTGGAAATAAAAACAAAAGCACAACTCTCTGAAACACACAAGTCTAGAAAAGCCACCAGCTGTTTTACTTTTTACTGTTTCTCAATAATAAATTTTCTTTTTCTTGAGATTTTTTTAGATTATTTCAAAAAGCTGTTGTTGGATTGGTTGGGAACAGATACTGGTGTTACATCAATTCTACAGGAGTTGTGTCCCTTTTCTATAGACTTTGATAAAGTCAAAACATGGCCTGTGAGCAGAAAGCCATTTTGTTGGCATTTCTCAAACGTCGCGCGGTAACCATGGAGACACCTTGGTCCCTAAGGCTGACTGGGAAATGAAAGACACTCATAGGGAAACTGTCTCACACCGATAGACATACAGCTACTTCCTCCTGTGCAACAGTCCCACATTGCAGTAAAAAGAGATGCGCTTGTCCATAATATACACGTGATCATGTTTCCACAGACTGATGCACACAGCAGGAATGAAAAAACAAAGTTAAAGAGAAATTAATCCCAAACATCATAAAAGCTTGCATATATCATATACATCGTTGCACATCAAAATGCACTATTTTTATTACAAAGCTTCTTGCACACTTCTTTCTGCACAGGGGGTGACATTGTACTGCAAAAAGTTGCATGTGATTCATGTGTATGCATCAGTAAATACGGAAGTAATTAGCATATGAATGACTGGCAGGATACACTACTCGTTCGTGTATATGAGTGCGCGCTTGTTTGATGTGCGTAAATGTAATGTAGTATTATGTGTATTTGTGCCTAGTTTTATTTTATTCAGAAGTTCACTAGTTTATATCCTATTTGTTTCCCTGGGTTTACACTGGGGCGCGATGTCCGCGATCTCCGTGATTAAAGAAAGCGTGGAGCTCCACGATTTATGATCACACTTGGCAACACGATTCCTTCAAGTTTCATCTCCTGGATGCACCCTGCCTCCTTTTTATACCCCAATCGTGCTCCAAGTTCATCAATATCCCCTACGATGGCGCATCGATGTCTGTTACGCTCTGTTAAGGTCTGTTAAGCTTTACTGCGCTCTTCCGCGCTTCCCACTTTCTATCACGATTGGTGACAATTCATAACACACAATAATTGTGGCAAAATAATTGTGACAGTCCTATTGTTGCGATTTCCCACGCTTGAGAGTGAAACGGCAGTCTTTTCAAACGCTAATCCAAACTATCAAACGAATTTTAGCACACTTCAACTTCAAAACTCCAAGTAAAAACCACCTGATAATGAAAATATACGCATGTTCATGTGTAACAGGAGAGCTTGGAAGGCTTTTCTCTCATTTCACAAACAAGAAAAACTTTTTTAATAAAAAAAAAAAGTTTTAATAAAGCTAACGGTACAATCATGACCTTTCATCAACTCTCTACCACTTTACAGGTTTTTTTTTTTTGGTTTTTTTTATAACTCAGGGATACAAGTTTTAAATGTATGCAGCTTCATGCCAATTGCACAGACCTCACTATGGAGGTTTGGGGGCATGCCCACCCTGAAAATATTATTCTACTTCTCAAATGGTTTCAGTACAAGATGGCTGCTTGAACACAGTAAAATAACTCTATAAAGAAAAATACTGTAGGGAAATTATTATATTTATATAAACAGCAACTAAATTTTAAAACACACCATATACAAAATTATTCCCTGATATTCCGAGACTTAGCTTAAAATTATTATTATTATTATTATTTTTAAATCATCAAATCTTATTATCCATGTCTGGAACAGATAAAGGGCGGTGTGGTGGTTAGCACGTCCACCTCACAGCAAGAAGGTCCTGAGTTCAAGTTCAAGGCTTGGGGAGGGCGTTTCTGTGTGGAGTCTGCATGTTGTCCCCGTGCTAATGTGGGTTTCCTCTGGGTACTCCAGTCTCCCCCCACAGTCCAAAGACATACATTAGGCTAACTGTCTGTTCCAAATTGCCCCTAGGTGTGAATGTGAATGGTTGTGTGCTTTCTGGCATGGATCTGGCAAGCTGTTTAGGGTGTACCCCTCCCTACGCCCAGCGTTGGCTAAGAGCGGCTCCAGCCTCTCCAGCAAATAAGTGAGTGGAACAGACTTATAAAAATTCCAAACTATTCCAGAAATTCCACGACCTGAGGGAATCGTGATATCTGGAGTATTGAGTTGAAACGTATCTTACGTTCATGTTATTTATTCTGTTTCGACTGATTGTTCGTCTGTAGTAGCTGAAGTCATTCTGGATGGCAGGAATTCGCATCTGAAAAAACAAGAAACAACTTGATCATCATCATCATCTTCCCTGATGTAACTGTTCCTGTTAGAGTTTTGGAAAGAAATGAAGCTAGAACCTTGAGCTCATCGAAACGGAGTGTGAAATGCAGGATCTCGGCGAATTGCTTGGCGAGGGCCTGCTCCTTCTCTAGGTGCTGCGTGGGAGTGTAAGGTGGACAGGTCAGGGACTCCAGCAGGTTCTGCAGGGCTCTCTCTATACCAGCAGAAGAAGAGGGAAAAAACAACAACCGTGAGACGCATGGATTGTTTTCAACTCGGAAGGATGTGGGATGCAGAGTCGGAGTTTTACCCAGCTTCAGCGAGAAGCCATAAAACTTTTTGAGGCAGATGACGAGTGGACACACAGAGTTCCACGCCCTTTCCTGAAGCAATAAATCATTGGGATTCTGAATAGCCTAAGAATAGATTGATAAATAAAAAGCAGACAGATAAACAGACTCATAAATAAACAGATTAATAATAAGACAGATAACTAAATCCAAAAAAGTCCACTTTAAGAACATTGCTGTTCATTCAGAGTGTGTGTGTGTGTGTGTCCCCTACATCTCGTATCTCCTGTCCCGCTCCCTTGTAAGCCTGCAGGCCAGACAGGATGCTCTCTGATTCCTGGAGAACACCATTCACCTGGTTCCACACATCACGCTCACACTCTGTGGGCTGTGCATCTGACACACACACACACACACACACACACACACACACACACACACACACACACACACACACACACACACACTCCCAGACACACACCCCACATGGTGATTAATTCCCCCTACCCTTCACACTGCAGGTTCAGAGACGTGTGCCTCCACACACAGACCTCCTTTCAGAAACACGTTCCACATACCCCTTTACTACAACACACACACACACACACACACAAAATACTTATTTACTGCATAAAAACAGCTGTCTATTACAAAACATACATCTCACACACACACACACACACACACACACACACACACACACACACACAAAGAGTGTGTGTGCAATAGCAGAGCACTGAGTATTCTATAAAGGTAACACTCCTTAATTGACCTCATTAATTAGTTAGCAATAGTCAACTGTACAAAACTTACACTTTAATGAACACTCAATCATGTTGACAAGCCAATTCATGCTAATTAAATAACGAACATTGCCTAATGTTATATTATTCTTTCCCTGAGTGAAAAGCAATTCTACAGTAAATTCAATTAGAAATTCAGTATCTATTCTGGGTGATTGTATCTGTTATCAAAAATCGCATTTTATCAATATTTATTTTAACTTTTCAAGGAAATGAAGGCATTTGAATGTTACCTGCTTAATATTAAAACTACATTTAACACTACTTATATTAATGAAATATTCATTTATGGCTTTGTAAAAAAAAATTATGTTTGCTAATGCAAAGTTTAACTGTGTTAAATTTTAGCATCAGGACATTAATCCTAACGTTAACTAACAAACATGTACAAACCCGAGACTTTTTCTTTTTCATGGGGTCTAGACCTGAGTTTAAGCGACAAAAGTACAGGTGAATGACATCATCGTTGAGCCTAATAAAAAGTAGAAGTTAAAAAAACATCTCATACTCCATCAATCGGGTAAAAATGTTCGGTGAAGCTGTCGTTACAGTTATTGTACTACATTATTTTTTCCATTTACGGCTTTTCATATATCTGTTTTACTTGAATTTCTGTCTCACACAGATCTCTGCTCTCTTCCATACCATGAATCTTACATCCACAAGAGTTGCGTCACCACGTCCATTTTCTGACAGAAGGAATTATATGATGGATACTGATTACGTGATGGACAGCAAAATTTGGGAGAGTAAAATGTGAAAATTTTCCTCCTTCTCATCCCAACACAGTGACAGAAAACCAGTTGTCAGGAGGACAGAGTGAAGAGAGCAATCTAATATCTGCGGATGTGAATTTCTGAGGTTTTACAGTAATCCCATTGGACAGTGTGCTCTGATGAACACTATGACTTGGGGGCCCCTGAAAGGTAGAGTCTCACAATTGCAGGCGTTCTGACCGTAATTTACAGCTCCACATGCTGAGGCTCAGCCGAGCCTGAACAACAAGCAGCAATCTGACTGCCAGAGCGACTATGCAGATTATTTGAACCTGCATTACCCTTTCGACCCCTTTCTCCCTCGGTCTGTTTGTGTTATTTAAATTACCTTGCTGTCAAGCATGTACGTAGGACAGACTGACGCACTGTTCAACAATCATTTCTTAACACACTCCCTCCAGGCCAACACTTCTTAATGAACTTAGATTTGTCATGCAACACATTGGTTTGGACTGATGTGAGAAGGACAGGAAGAAAAAATATACATTCGGCCAAATTTATTAATTTAATCCATAATATTTTGACATCCCATTGAGACAAGCCATACATACATATACATATATATATATATATATATATAT
>JBCNYH010000002.1:1774258-1787512 GCA_039654325.1 Tandanus tandanus | reverse complement strand
CGTTATCTCAGAAAAACGCATGTGCGCTTGAGAGAAGGTGATCGGGAGGGGGAGATAGAAAAAAAAGGAAGAGAAGACAAACAAACACACACACACACACACACACACACACACACACACACACACAAACTGGGCCTGATGTCGGGTTCTGTAGAGGCGACTGCGGGACTAATTTAAAACTGAACAGCAGATTTACAAGAGTTTCAGTATCACTGATTCTCTCCCTCATGTGCGTACTGATGAAAAAAATAAATTAATTAATTAAAAAAAAAAAAAACACTGGTCAACTGCCAATCATGTGCACAACACTTAAATTTAGCCACGCCTACTATATTCCCTAAAAGACAACAGGCTCTACTTTTAACCACATGGAACAAGTGCATTCAGGGCGTGTCCAATTCCATTTCTACTAATTTAACAGCAGATAAAATGCGTGTGGCACCAAGTGCACCGTTCAGAAGAGCTCCGTTAACTCTTAAATAATCCTGGGTGTGTTTTGGGGTTAACATACAGTAAATTGATCAGAGTATTGTCACATGTTCCCTTTAAGATCCGGGGGGCGCTCTGCCGTGAAGGAAGCATGTGATCCTCATCACCCTCCTGGGTTGGTAATCATCATGTGAAGGGGGAGAGGCTGTCCGGTGGGTAGGAACTCACTCATTTGCCAAACCTCTTAATCCTACTAGGGTCCTCGGAAGGCTGGAGCCTATCTCAGCTGACACTGGGAGAAGGTGGGGTACACCCTGAACAGCTTGCCAGACCATCACAGTGCAACACACATATACACAGACATTCACACTCGCACGTGGCTTTGGACTGTGAGAGAAAACCAGAGTACCTGCAGGAAACCCACACAAGCACTGGGAGAACATGCAATCTCCACACCGAAATGCCCGAGCCCGGGAATCGAACCCAGGACCTTCTTGCTGTGAGACGGACATGCTAATCACTACACTATGGTACCGCCCTGGGTGGGAACTCACCATGATTAAAGTAAAGGTGGATCCCAAAGTTTGTTCTTAACAGAAAGTGAAAGGAAAGCCATCCAAACTCTATCATCATCATCATCATCATCAGGTGGTTTGTACTTACATTTACGAAGCTGCAATCTGAAAAATGTGTTGGATAGTTTGCATTAGCGTGTTTAAAAAGGCTGCCATTTGTAGTCCATTTCATTCTTACGAGAGTGCGCGATCACGAAAACAGGATATTGACACAACGCCCACTGAGAGGTCAGCAATAACGGACAGACATACGCGCTTATAAAGCCACAGAAGGTTAGTTAGTGTGGAAGGATATTTTTTTTTTTACAGTGAGTAATATATTTGTAATACATGTAAGGCCAAAGAACCACTGTGAAAACCTTCGGAAAAACAAACCTAATTACACACTTAAAACACCATCACCCAGCAGAACATACCCAGCTTGAAGAAGCGAACAAGGAAAGCGGCAGGGCAAGCATGTCCAGCACACTAAAACGGCTCGGAAAGATGAGCAACTGCTAAAACCCAAAGAGAGTTACATAACATACTTCTACTATTTATCATCAATAATAATAATAATAATAATAATAATAATAATAAAATTATTCTTTTTTATTCCTTGTTTCGCGGATCCACCGACGTTAATATTTTGCACCAAGCCGGTCCTTTCGTCACCCTCTCACGGCAGCTGTTGTAACTACATCATGTACTTCTGTGCATGTGTACTAGCCTGTTGGAAGTGTTGACTGGGATGCCCAGCCGCTTCTTCAAATCCAGCAATCTACACGGTGTGTGTTTGTATACAAACAAAATATAAATCATCATCATAATTAATAATATTATTATGATGATTTATATTTTGTTTGTATATGCGGTCGATAAGAAAATCAGAATCGCAAAAATCGGTACTGGCAGGTCGTACTTACAAAAAACAATAATAATAAATAATAAAAAATAAACGAAAACTGAAAGCAGCCTCGAAAATCGCTATCAGTGCATCTCTAAACAAATCAGATATAAAGTACTGAACTCATGGTCCGAAATGTTCGGTATCACATCGCAAAATGTGATGCAAATAAGCCCTTTTGTGATCAATTCTCACCTTCGTATCACGATTCTGACGACATTTCCCTTAATTCAGTTTGACTTCTGCAGATCCGTCAAGACTATAAATCTAATTCTAATGTATAAACTGCAAGACAGCTGAAATAAGCGCATCATGTGTGTTAAAATCTTTCAAGCACCAGCACGACTACTGGAGCTACCAGTCCACTGGGACCAGTGAATAATCTAGAGTTATTTTATCTCTCCAAAAGCAAAGACCCATGTTAATGCATGTCAGTAACAGGTCAATATGGCTGTGTGTTATCTGGAGCCAGTAACCCCGTCTGTACCAACAGTGATCACTCGAAGGTGTTGGAGATTTATATCATACTTATTTTCTCCTCTTATGTATTTTACACTCCGCTTTGTGCAGTCATATGTTTGTGCTGTGTTTGATTCTAACACTCAATGCAATGTTTACATTATAGCCATTTTTGCTAATACACATTTTTATATGAAATATCTCCGGTTAGTCTGGAGGCTTTTTATAAGTTTTGGGGATTGTGATGTATTTAAAGTCCTTTATACATTTTGCAATATTATGAGATAATTATTTTAACGACTTAACATTAAATTGTACGATTTACAATCGACTTTTTGTGCCTTTACGAGCTCGTTTTTGTCTTGCGCTGCTATAATGAATTGGGGAAAAGGTACAATCAAGGCAATAAACTGCAATGAACACCGTCAAGAGCAGAATATAAACACAAGTTAATTATATATACAGACTTTTAGATTGAAATATGAGATCGAAATGTAAACTCGGAACACCTGTGAATAAAAACTGAGCACTGGGATACACAGTATGCACATTGAGGGCGCTATACATACTGTATATCCCAGTGTTTCGCAGAGCTTCGTGTCGTTCCTTAGTTGTCTTTTGTGCACTTTTTTTTTTTTTTTTATATAATTGCAGCTAATCTTGTTTTCATTGTTCATGCAACAGTTGACAAAGATCTCTATCTTTAAGCAACTAACGTTAAGAGCACTGACAGTTCAATCCGTTCACTAAAATCGGATAAAAGCCGACTCTGATGCTCCCCAATCACTTTAAAAACAGTCGTTCCAAAATTCAGTAACGTTTCCATGTTAAACGCAGTTATTATGCCACTGCCGATTCAGCACGTCCACTCGTCACGGTTCCCTCGGTCTGTTTGTTCCCAAACGCTCCCAGTGTGCACTGCGGCAAATACAAAATGGCGGTAACCGTGAAACGGTCCATTGGGATTAGGAAGTCACCCCTAAAAAGGCCCCCTTTCTTCTTTTTAGTAAGCACGGTTATTTTCCTGCATCAAAGGAAGCTAATGAAGTCTGATAAAGTTCTAAATGCTTTGGGATGTCTGTTGTATGCAGGTACACATGTGCCGTGGATTTTTTCTATTTGTAAACAAGTAAAAAGTACGTGGACGTGTTTAATGAAAATCCCAGTTTGATGAAGCCTGTCAGTGAAGTGCTGGTACACACACACAAACACACACACACACCCTTCAACAGTCCTGCTGATTCCACACTCCAACCCAAACTAACCGGAGATATTTCATATAAACATGTAGCATTAGCACACACGGCTATCACGTAAACATTGCACTGAGTGTCAAATAAATAAGAGGAGAAAATAAACTTCAGCAGCTTCGAGTTTAATCACTGTTAGTACAGACCGGGTTACTGACACCAGATTACACAGACAGCCATATCAACCTGTTACTGACACGCGTCAGCATGGGCCTTCGCTTCAGCCGTGCTTTTGGGAGAGAGAGAATATGTTAGAATATATTAAACCATTAGAACCATTTTAAATACAACACCAGAACCTGATGAGGGAGTTTTTTGATCTTTATTCTGAAAACCCTGAAAATAATTTATTAGAAAATTGCAGGGCAAACTTCAGCAACTGCTAGACAAGTCCTAATTCTCCTTTTGTCATCCTGAAATATTTAATTTTAATAATCAGAAGTTTGTTATATGGCCCGTTTTTAAAAAGGGTCACGTCACACGTCTCGAGAACCACAAAAGAACCCATCAACCATCCTTGCAATGATCACAACGGTCGACAGCACATTAAAATCTAAAGCTGTACAGCTGAAAACACAAACCTTTGCTTGAACAGATCCTGCAATACAAGGTTTATAAATTTTGGCGACACGTTTGTTTTCTAAACTTTTACTCTGTTTTAGGATTGTAAACTACACACATCAGCACAATAATTAACAGTAATACAAATGTCCAAATGAAACTGATTTTTGTCCTTTGGGTCCCTGTTTTAGTTATTATTAGTGTGGAACACACACACACACACACACACACACACTCACTCACACACACACACAGAGAGAACAGTTTCTTCAACGAACCTCCAGTCCCACATTTCGCAATACAATGGCGCCCCCCTGTGTGAATATTTTTTACCCCGATGGGTTGTTAGGTTTGAAGGTTGCAGGCTTCTAAGTTTGGGTTTCATTCCCCTTTAAAGACAGGGATGGCAATGATCGGACATGTTAGTGTGGGTATCAGGGGTGACACCAGCAAATATGATTAAATGGGGGGGGGTATCCTGAAAGGAGGGGGTGTTTGAGATGGTACAGGTTCTAGTTCGTACATCATCAGAAATCAAATCTATAGAGATTTCTTTTTAAAAATTTCCAAAATATAATCAATAGAGGGTAAAGTAAAGGGGGAAAAAAGGAAAATTAGGGTTAAAAGTGACCGGGCCAAGTACAAGTGCTGGCTCACTTTTGCCCTTATATGGCCACTGGAGGCAGGGACAACAAGTCTAAACTACAAATGGCCATCTTCCTTCTGGAGCCACATCACAGTCCTTAAAACACACAAACGCACGCGCGCCGTAACTGAGACAGAATGGGGGCATTCATTAAAACCCAGTTTAATTAGAAGCATTGTTTATTTTTAATATAATGTGGAAGTAAAGGAGTCGCGCATCAGCACGAGTGTTTAGGGCGTAACCGCGAGCGCGTGGTGGTGGGTTCAGCATTCAGAAAGGGTCTTCATGGCCGGTCGTAAAAACGTGTAGGAGTCGAGGCACACAATTCCTCCAATGACTCACCGCTGGTCTGAATAGCACTTCTGTATGGTGAAGTCGACACATCTCAAAAGCGGCACCACACAAAAAGAGCCGTGTTTCAGGGTCGAGGAGAAGACAGAGGGGCTTCACTGATCAGCGAGCCCCATCTGAGACATCACTGTTACGCCTGCCACAATATCGGCCTCTAACTGACTGCAGCCTCTGTTCATCTCTATTAAATAAATAGAGAGAGAATCTCTCCATGAGATCCGTAGCATCGCATCATCAGTTCTGCTTCTTAAGTTAAGGCCCTCATTCGACACTATAGCGGCTCTTCATTACCAGCAATTCAGAACCACACCTGTCACCTGTCACCGCTGTTATTTTATAATTTCCTCAAGGTGACGATCGGACGAAAGCTGTTCAAAAATGGACAGATTTTAAAATTTGATGTGATCTCGACAAGGCCATGGACAAGGCAGGTGGACATTAAAGAGGAGATATGATGCTTGTTCCACTTTTTTCACCCATAAATCTTGTTACAGTATTAAATAGGCGTGTTTACAGCCCTCTGGACTGTGTGAACTGGCCGTAAACACAAGATTTCTGCCAAGTTATTTTTTTGGGCACACTAGTGCGTGACATTTACATTACCAGCATTTGGCAGCCGCTAATCAAGAGCGACTTACAATGATCATTTTTATACAACTGAGCAACTGAGGGTTAAGGGTCATGCTCAAGGGCCCAACAGTGGTGATAGAACCGCTGACCTTTAGATCAGTAACCCATCGCCTTAACCACTAAGCCACCACTGCCCGTCACGGTGTGCTGGGCCTTCTGATTAGCTGGCCTTCCCTCACAGGCCCAGCCCCATGCACAGCGGTATCTCCACCCATCCCGTCTGCCTCGCAGCACACTAAAAGAGGAGCTTTCTGTTGTCGAAAGCCAACCAATCAGAGCAGAGTAGGAACAGAGAACAAAACTCCATAAAACGTGAGGAGGAAGCCAAACAGGTTATCCAGTGCACAAACTTAAGTTTCAGGGAGAGGAGGGGAAGCAGCTCCCTGGAGAATTGTGGAGTCATTTGGATTAGGAATTGTACTTTAGTGTTCCCACTGGTGTCCAAAATAAAAAATAAATAAAAAGGTCTAAAAATGATCTTGAGGATTTAATTCCCTAAGAACCTGCAGTGGTTCCTTACTGTACTGCTTAAAACAGGGATGAGAACAGGCCTAGAAGAAAAAGCAGGAAAATGGGCAGGGGTTGAGGATTTACTGCTGGGAGGATCAGGGAGGCAAGTCCTCTGAAAAAATTGGGGATTTTCTAGTAAAAACAAAGTGAAGTGATGTCCCCTGGAAGGAAACGTTTAATGGTACATAATATGTAATATGAGAGATAAAATATTTACCAAGTTTACCTTCTTGCTGAGTAGCCAATGGCATTCAATCTACTGCTGTCACGGCAGGAAAAAGCCAGAGTATATCATGAATATTTTATAAGATGTCAACGGAAGCTTTAAGGATTAGTCTGTTTCACAGCTTGTGACTGGACCAATAGGACGCATCGGCCACCAATCAGGAATTATTTTACATACTTCAAGTCTTTGGCAGTCAAGCAACTGCTTATCGGCGTATACCTGGATACAGATATCACTATTTGCATATGTAATAAGCAGTGTCAGTCCTTAGCGGTGAAAGATTTATCAAAGAAGGTGGCAGCGCAGCAGCAGCGTATAAGGGTGCAGGGTACGTTCGGGTGGGTAACGACCACCATAAGCCAGACCCGCCATGCAGCAACCGGCGCAGCCTATATCACCGACCCCAGGTTTTACATGGAATTCGCATCAATCTCAAGAATGGCCATTTTGACTATTGAAAAGGCTTCTGTAACCTGCAAGCACTCTGAACGGGGTCATGTACGCTACACTGCAAAAAATAGATCTGGTGGACTTCATGCTGCAGAAACTGTAGTGTTTTTTTTTTTAAGGGTACCTGTGGTGAATTAGTGTTACTAGCTATTTTAAACGATCATGTCTGACAAAAGCGGTTCCTTCCAGCAGCATCAGTCCTTACACCTTGTCCAAGTACGTGCGAGTGCTGCGACACTTGGCATGCCTTTCTCATTGGCTGTTTCAGCCTGGTAGTGATGCAGCCCTGCCAATCCAACAAGTTCCCGTCACTGACCCCGTGCATCATAACACATTATCGGTCAGTGCTGAGCTGCACAAACAACAAGCGCAGAAATCGCTGAAAACATTTCTTTTTGTTCCTAAACCAACTGACGACAGGAAAGCCGAGTTGGCAAAACGTTAGCTGCATACGGCACTTTGGATTTACCGTCACACTCATCTCTGGCAGCGTTCTCGTCCTCAGAGTCACCACAATGTGACGTCTCACTGTCTCCACAAGAAACTCCTCCCTCTCTGGTTCAAATAGGTCACCATTTACACCCATTTCCTCAAAATAGTTAGACATAGTTGCTTCTTGAACATTTTTTTAATCACCTAAAATGCCGCTCACTGAATAGACCTGCTCATTTACTTGCTCTGGACAACCCCGCCCAATGAGTTCATGTCAATTCCGAAAGAAAAAACGACTGCTAACCATTGGTTCAGCCCTCGCTAGTAATCCACGGGATTAAATTACCCAGTTTTGTGCTTTTTATGGCCATTTATGTTAAAATAAATGTCTGAATCTGGAAAATGTCTGGTTCATTGGCGTTAGCCTTGCTTACAGCGCGTAATCTCCATGGCATTGTTTCAACAAACAGAGCATTTATTTCCATCCAGTGTCGGGTTCATTTCTCACCGACGTCTTGAAACGATGAGGGAAAAACTGAACCACTCCATAAAGTCTTCTCCAGCACATCCCCAAAACTTTCAACAGGGTTAAGGTCGGGACTCTGGGGTGCCGATACATATGTGAGAATGATCCCTCGTGCTCCCTGAACCACTCGCTCATTATCTGAGAGATATATAAAGTGACCTTGACAGAAGATCAAGGTGACCCATACATACGATCCCACCCTATTCACCCCTGAAGAGGACCCGTACACCAAATTCGGTGATCCTGTCATTTTCTTCCAGAGTAATTGCGCTAACAAGTCAGATGGATGGACAGCATTTCTACAGCTCCCACTCTGCTAATAAAAAAATACTGATAAATCACTTTCATTTATGTTTATATTATTATAAAGTTTGAATTTTATAGTCAAATTTCATATAGTCGGACACAGATCTCAAACTGTAACGCTAAATCGTAGATAAAATACAAAAATATTTAAAAATATAAATATATATAATTAAAATATAAAAAATATTCCTTTGAAAGCTTCAGTGCGGCAAGTAAATGTCAGGAAACCAAAGCGTGACGGACAGACGCACGGAACCCATTCCTATAGCTCCCGAGGAGTGGGGGCTAATAATAAAAAGTTTATTTATTAATAACGAAACTGGAACCCAGAAAAACAGAGACTCATACTCCACCACTCACGACTCGCACAGAATAAAAACCACAATCTCAGACAGGAAGAAAAACTTGCAGGTAAATAAATGTTCTTGGAGCCAACACTGATATCTGAAGTTTGTTGAAGGGATAATAAAACTAACAAGACAGATGAAACAAATGAACACAGCAATCAGCGAGTGGAAGGAAAGGCAGTGAAAGGCTAACCCAGGATCAGACACCTATCAACACAGAAATCCATCAGGAGCTCTTCCTTTAGGAAACGCATAAATCTACATATTACAGCTTCGCTATACATTTATTTTGCATATACACTTCACCCTCGATTTCCCGGATTTCGGATTTCCTGTACAAAATCCGGCGCCGGACATTATTTGGTATTGAAGGGAAAAATGCTCGGACAAGTCCGGGAATCGATGATGGAAGTCCGGGTCGGTCATGATTTTCCAACTTCCCTCCTGTCCGACCCGGTCCCGTCCGAGCGGATGGACGAAAATGAAGCAGCAGAGAGGCACGAAATAATGTCCTATGAACAGCCCGTGGCATCGGTGAGGGGAGAGCGAAGTGAAAGTGAGGACAGTGACGACGAGCCGGAACCCACATCTAAAATGAATGTGATAAAAGAATGTGCTGATTCGCTCCTTAAGTTTGTCTGGGACTGCTGCTGAATTATGGAGAATGCCGGACCGATTATGGTAAATGTCCGGGAAAGGGTAGGGACCCCGGACATTAGAGATTGCCGGACTTTTGAGGTTCCCGGACAGCCCATTCCCCTAATAATCCAGGAAATCAAGGGTGAAGTGTACCTCGAACAACTTGGAACTTGGAAAACCTCGGGAATTTGTGGAGGTTTGGCAACACGGAGAGATAGCGGCATGACGTTGTACGTTTTTAAAACAAACACAAATGAACTGGATTCTGGGAAGGGTGGCATGGCTCCTTTAACCTCGACTTTATAGCCGAATGTCTGCTCATTCAGGAATCAATCCTACTGCAGTGATCAACTACCAACGACAGAAAAGCAACCCGTCATAAATTTCAGTTTTCCTGCAGCTGCTGAAAGAAACAGGTCACGGCTGCAGCAGAAAATCCTGTACCAGCTGCAGAGTCAGCTCTGAGAATACGATCATCTCATATCTCACAGCAGAACTCATCACACACACACACACACACACACACACTTCTCATATCACAGTTAACACGTGAACCTGCACTTGTGCATCACTGAGCCATTTCTCATAACGTCTTTCAAACCAAACGCATGACTTCAGCATGCAGCCGCTCTCTGATACACAGGATGTGTGTGTGAAAAGTGAAATGAGAACAGGAAGTGCTGAGAATGTGAGAAAACCTCACACGTTACACCCCCCCTCCTCCTGCCCACTCAGTGCTGCACTGAAGCGTGAAATACTGTTCATCACTGTACGCTCAGCACGTGTTTCTACAACCCGCACACGAGTGAAAATCACTCTCGACTGGAATGTTGGGAAATTACCAAAAGCAACTCAATTAGTTTTGATCGCAACTAGCTGAGCAGTGCGGAAATGTTTCTTCCCTCGGAGAACACCGCGTGGTTATAACGGTCATATTTTGCGTCGTTACATCCGCAAACGGTTCCTAGGCTTATAACATTACGCAACACACTCACCGCTATGTGCGGCTTTAAATCACAGTATTCATATCCATGCTATACAACTTGAATATGGCTTGTGCTTGAATATGCCCCTCCCCCAATCATAAAAAAAAGGAATGAAGCCAGGATAAAGAACGGGGGGGCCTGACAGGGTGGTGTGAGGCAGCACTGCTGATCACTTTTCCATCACACCACGTAATTACATTATTACAGTTTCATTATCAGGGCATATCTTCTCACATATTTTAATAGGAAAGTAAAGATTGCGACAGGATACAATTAGGATGCAAATATTTAATGACTGGATTTACACTGTAGGAATTAACATTCCGCTAATCATATTTAAAGGGTACCTGTGGTGAATTTGTATTACTAGCTCTTTAAAACGATCACGTTGACATCAGCGGTTCCGTCAGGCAACGTCAGTCCTTGCTTCTCGTTAAGCACTATCACTACTGCATGCGCAGTGACACGAGGCTCGAAGTTCCTTGAAAATGAAATTCGCCAGACGCAAGTCAAAATTGGTGCGAGATTGTGCCAGGCACAAGTGCCAAAACTAACCAGGACACGGTTAACTTTCCATTAGTACATTTACTGATCGAAACAAACCCGTTTTCAGGGCTTTCAAATTAAGCCAGCGACCGGCGGTATGTCCGGCTACTGGAGACCTGCGCCTCTATCTTCACAAGGAAAAAAAACCTGCAATATATCCTACCTGCAACGTGCCTCCTGCCATCTCATACATGTTTTATATTAGAAAATATTATATTATTTCTAAATATAAATGGCTGTTCTGGTGTCGGTGTACTTACTGCTCAAGCTGCTTTTCACAACAGACAGAGGAACGCGCTACGTTTAGTGGTTCTCCTGCTACTCAGAAACTGTGTGAAAGCCGTGCGCTTTATGTGATCATGTACTGTCACTGTGTGTTGTTTAATCTGCTTACTGACTGTTTCAGCTTGTTTGCTGATCAAGAAGCTGAATACTAGCAAAAGTATAACAATAAAGGTAAGGAGCAAGCTATTTTGTTTTGACGCAGTAACTTTTGCTGGCGGCCTGCGTCATGCGCAAGCGATTTTTTCAAAGAATTTCAAGCCCATGTTTCCTTCTTCATTGGCTGTTCCAGTCCTGGCAGTGACTCGAATTCGTTGTTTTGTCCTATTGGCTGAGCTTCGTGCAGCACACACCAGTCTAAGAGATCACATTATCGACCAGTGCTGAGCTGTGTGTCGCCAGGAAAATAGCGGAATGCAAAGCGTATGGCTGCACAAACACGACATGACATCGGCACAGGGACTCTAAATGCATTTCCTTTCGGATGCAATTAGTCTGGGAAGATCACTTCAAGCCGACATGCTATCGGCGTGACCTCCAGGCAGAACTAGGCGGCACGAAGCCCGAACTTTTACGTCTAAAACCGGACGCTACGGAATACGGAATTCCTTCATAAAATGTCAAAGTATGACGACGGACAGGAGCAGCGACGCACCAAAACGAACCAGTAAATGGTAAGAGCCTTTAGTATGAGGGGAGTTTCATCATCCTAAAATGTCGCTCGCTGCTTGTTTACTTGCGCTGCTCAACCCGGCCCAACGAGCTCACGTCACTTCCGGGGGGAAAAAACGGTTGCTCTGCATTGGTTCAACCCCCGCTAGTAAGCCACGGGTTAAGTTGCTCTCTTTTGTACTTTTTAAGGTCATTAAAATAAGCTCTGTATCGCTTAAACGTATTACAATATAAACAAATGATACTGTAAGGATGAACAGTACCAGTACTCTAAGTTACACGCAAGCTCTCTTTAAAAAAAAAAAAAAAAATCTCATCTCATGCATCATTTAAAAAAATAAATAAATAAATAAAAACACGTTTCAGACAACACCAGCCCCAAACTGATGCCATCTGCAGTACCTGAGGAGCAGGTTGTAGCAGATACTGCACTGGACTGTGGGAGGAAACTGGACTACCCGGAGGAAACCCACGCAAGCACAGGAAGAACATGTGGCGAGCTCCACACAAAAAACTCCCTCGCCGCACCCGGGACCTACTCGCTGTGAGGCAGATGTGCTCGCCACTACACCACCGCGCTGCCTGGTTTTATACTGCACCTAAAAACATTTCACTGCTATAATAACTTCCATTATGTACTAATTTGAACCCTGCTTTTAAATCCCTACACGAGCACTGATGAATAAAAAATCTCATCCACTACAAACACAACATCTCACACTCCTAGTTTTTCATCTCCATTATAAAAATAAAAAAAACCTTTATACAATTCACTAATTACTCTCCAACATTACTACAATCAAATCTCTTAAACATGTTTTTTCTACTTAAACACTAACAAGTACACTGCAAAAATTAAATAAATAAAAATATCTGCTTTGTAATTATTAGAAAGTTTAGATTTAAAAACTACTCTGACTGACAAACACGACCAACATCCTCATTTATTCAGGGATCTGAAACGTTCCTCAAAATAATCAGAGTTCATTTGATCCAAACTCGATTTATCAAAGTGCCGCCACGTTTAAGACTAAAACCACAAACTAGATGATTTTAGTCATTACCGTACAGCCGGAGAGAGCAGAAAACAACACTGCGCAACCAACATTAACCAGCAGCATCCTGTTTTCATTGTTCGATAAACCACAGAGAACACTGGAGCGTCACAAGCGATTTAACTCACGGTTAACTTTCTCCAACGGCCCACACAAGCACAACCTCTCGTTCCTCCTCTGCACTCCCATCTTACTTTCGTTTCACCACATTTACAGTAAATAAGGGCACCTGCCAAATTATTATATGTTACTGATGTACAAACTTTACAGTCTAATATTAAAGAAGCAAAAGCTTTACCATGACGCTCCGTCTGAGACTGAAGCAGCGTCCAAAAGGAGGACAGCGGCTCAACCTGAGGCTCACTTTGCAGGTTGTTCGGTAAACCTTTGCGCTTTGAGGTCATTTCATAAAGCGTTGCAGGCCGTTTCGTAAAGTTCTGCGCTTTGTGGGTCGTTTCAAAAATCATTGCGTTTTGCGGGTCGTTTTCGG
>JBCNYH010000002.1:1700216-1725795 GCA_039654325.1 Tandanus tandanus | reverse complement strand
TAATGCAATTCATTCATCTAATGATACCTGCAGCATATCATGTTTTTGTAGACAATCAGAAGTGTATCAAACATTTTGCATATTAGTGTGAATGTGAAAGTGCATGTGAGTGTGACTGTGAAAGTGAATGTGAGTGTGACTGTGAAAGTGAATGCGAGTGTGAATGCGAGTGTGAATGCGAGTGTGAATGCGAGTGTGAATGTGAATTTGAATGTGAGTGTGAATGTGAATTTGAATGTGAGTGTGAATGTGAAAGTGCATGTGAATGTGAGTGTTAATGTGAGTGTGAATGTGAAAGTGAATGCGAGTGTGAGTGTGAATGTGAGTGTGACTGTGAAAGTGAATGTGAGTGTGAATGCAAGTGTGAATGTGAATGTGAAAGTGCATGTGAATGTGAGTATTAATGTGAGTGTGAATGTGAAAATGAATGCGAATGTGAGTGTGACTGTGAATGTGAGTGTAAGTGTGAATGTGAGTGTGAATTTGAAAGTGCATGTGAATGTGAGTGTGAATGTGAAAGTGCATGTGAATGTGAGTGTTAATGTGAGTGTGAATGTGAAAATGAATGCGAGTGTGAGTGTGACTGTGAATGTGAGTGTAAGTGTGAATGTGAGTGTGAATTTGAAAGTGCATGTGAATGTGTGAATGTGAAAGTGCATGTGAATGCGAGTGTGAATGTGAATTTGAATGTGAGTGTGAATGTGAAAGTGCATGTGAATGTGAGTGTTAATGTGAGTGTGAATGTGAAAGTGAATGCGAGTGTGAGTGTGAATGTGAGTGTGAATGTGAATATGAATGTGAGTGTGACTGTGAAAGTGAATGTGAGTGTGAATGTGAGTGTGAATTTGAAAGTGCATGTGAATGTGAGTGTGAATTTGAAAGTGCATGTGAATGTGAGTGTGAATGTGAAAGTGCATGTGAATGTGAGTGTGAATGTGAAAGTGCATGTGAATGTGAGTGTTAATGTGAAAATGAATGCGAGTGTGAGTGTGAGTGTGAATGTGAGTGTAAGTGTGAATGTGAGTGTGAATTTGAAAGTGCATGTGAATGTGAGTGTTAATGTGAGTGTGAATGTGAAAATGAATGCGAGTGTGAGTGTGACTGTGAATGTGAGTGTAAGTGTGAATGTGAGTGTGAATTTGAAAGTGCATGTGAATGTGTGAATGTGAAAGTGCATGTGAATGTGAGTGTGAATGTGAAAATGAATGCGAGTGTGAATGTGAAAGTGCATGTGAGTGTTAATGTGAGTGTGAATGTGTGGATGTGAAAGTGCATGTGAACTGAGTGTTAGTGTGTGAATGTGAAAGTGCATGTGAGTGTTAATGTGAGTGTGAATGTGAGTGTTAATGTGAGTGTGAAAGTGCATGTGAGTGTTAGTGTATGAACTGTTGGGAGCGTTCTCTGTGCAGGTGGAGCAGATGAGCAGGCCAAATGTTGCCATCTTTCTCGTTAAGTACTTGATGATGCTGGTGGTGGGCATCCCCTCTGTCTTTTGGGTGGGCAGTAAGAAGACCTGCTTTGAGTGGGCCAGCTTCTTTCACGGCCGTCACAAAAAAGAGTGAGTGTCCTGAAGAAGGAACCTGTCCCTGAAACAGCCTGTAATAACAGAGTCCAGTCGGAGCCCAGTTTGAGTTCTGATTTCATCGTGACTGATGAGACGAATACCTTCAGTCACTGTGTATAAGACTGGACACATTCTCTTTAAAGCAGTCGACAATGACCTATTATCATGAATACTAACACTTCCCTTTTGTCTTCCCCTGCTTTTTACGTTCATTCTGCCTTTTTTCCTTCAGCAGTGTTGTACATGACAGTAGACAAGTGTTGCAGGAACCTGACTTCACACAGCTGCTGCTGCGCGAGCCTGGAGTTACTGTAGTCCGCAAATCCCGAGGCACGTCCACACAAGGCACCTCCACCCATGCCTCCTCCACCCACCTGGCCATGCTAGATGAGGCCCTCAGTGGCAGCAGCCGTCCAAGCAGCGTGCACAGCAAAGCCAGCAGTTTCCACTGCAGCCAGCATCAGTCTCCCGATGACAGGTGAAGAAGCCTTGAGCTGATTGCAGAGAACCATGAGTGTGTTTATGAAGTGTTTTATTTATATATATATAGTACACACTCCAGGGCTTTGTGATGTAAAAAAAATTAGATGGAGATAAAAAAATTTGACAATTTTATCTACTAATGTGACTTATAACCTCTACAATTCAACTGAAAACAAACAAATCAAACAAACTTTTAAAATAAAAATCTTACAATGAGTTGTACGGGTGTTTTCCCCCAAGGTCTGTGTACAGTGAGTGTGAGCATGGGTAAACGGATAGATGCAGGTTAATGTGGTATGGTGGCGTAGTGGCTAGCACGTCTGCCTCACAGCAAGAAGGTCCTGGGTTCGAGTTCCGAGCTCAGCCAGGGCTTTCTGTGTGAAGTTTGCATGTTCTTCCCGTGCTTGGGTGGGTTTCATCTGGGTACTTCGTGTTTCCTCCCACAGTCCAGAGACATGAACATTAGTCTAATTGGCTGTTAGAAATTGCCCCTAGGTCTGAGTGTGAATAGTGTGTGAGTCGGCTGAGATAGGCTTCAGCCTTCCTGTGACCCTAGTAAGACTAAGAGGTTTAGCAAGCTCTCATTGGTGATCACACATGATTTCATGTAGAGCTTCATCAGTAATGTGAAAAGCATAAAGAGTGTTGATCAGCACTGTGCCTTATGCCTGTTCCCAACTGCAGGTACACAGCCTCTAGTGTGCACGGTGCAGAGGACCTCCGTCTCCCCCAAGTCAGTGTATCCCGCCTCCACGAGCAGCTTCAGCAAAGCAGCACCATTCGATTGGACAGCCAATCACGACACGGTGGATCACAGCGCCTAGATAGCCAGTCACGAGATGGCAGCATTCGGGACCCCAGCAGTGTGCCACTAGCATCCCAGAGCGGCCATGCTAATGGTATCCACTCTGTCACAGAGGAAGCAGGAGTCAGTCCTTAAACTTAACTTTGTAAATGAAGCAGATGCTGAAGAGGCTTTTCTTCCTGCGTGCAGATGGCACCAAGAACTCCGAGCTCTGATACAAGACAAGGCAGGAACTTTAGGAAAGATCTCAGATCAAAGACTTTCTGTATAAACAGGGTAAACACTAAATGTCTACACTTTCGCTCTTTTTGATACTGTGTGTTAGCACTTGCTGCTGGATGTCCAGGCTCAGATTTTTTGTATATATTTTGTGTATGTTTTTTAAGAACCTTCATATCCTTTTGAGAAGGAAACATGTTTATACCCAACTGCTCCTCGCTGCCATTTTTAGTAGACGTTTCATGTATTGGACTGACATGTAGAGTAAATCCTCCTCCTGAGCTTCCACACTATTTCTCTTATAAAATAGACCAGCAGTGGATGAAGACTGAATGCTTTATTGGTGATAAACATTTGGCATGTAAAGAGCAGTTTTACACAACAAGCAGAACGACTGAACCACAATCACTGGCTGCAAATGTAGAATCATTTGATGTAGAATCTTTTAAAAATAAAATTAATGAGCAAACTGTTCAAAATGTCTCACTTTAGATGTCACTTTTTTGAAATGGAATCCTTCTTGTTTACAGTCTCTTATTAGGAAGGGTATCTCACCAAATTGCAACTTGCAATTGGAGACTTTAATTTGCCAAAAATCCGTATTTGCCATGTTCTCTGAACGTTCCCCATGGCTGGCCAACCCAAAATGCAAGAAAAAAATAAAAATAAAAAAATCCACAAACTGTCCCCAAACGCTCACAAACTATTCTCTAAGGTCGCTAACCCCTCACCTGACATTCAGGCAAATGTTTCCTGTATTCACCAAAAAGTTTACTATATGGAGAACAGTTAGCAACAAGTTAGCCATGTTGAAGAATAGTTTGGGAGTGTTTGGGGACAGTTTGGAGAAGTTTACAGGAATTTTAGAATTGTCCCACTTCTTGGCGACAAAAATCAGACTCAGTGAATCTACTGTAACAGTTTATTCACCAGATATTTGAGAAGTTCGTGGCAAGCAGTTGGAGAACAGTTCACAAATTAAATGTTTATAGAATCTCCTCAACTATTCACCACAGTAAAAAAAAAAAAAGACACTTTTTTGGCAAGTTTAGTCCGTCCCAATTTGCCAGGATTTGTGGAGTATTCGCTTTTGGTGAGATCCTGTTCACATGGTCTCAGCTCTGCACTATTTTATTAACTTAAATTTGGACAGGTTGCATGTTACTTCTCAGCCAACTGAAAGAGCAGAACCAAACAGACCCCAGTATCACATCAGCTTCATGAATATCATGTAAAATCATCACCAGCAGTGAACTCTCATCAGGAAATTCCCTTCACCTTCCAAAAATATAACAAAACATAGTGCAATGCTGTAACACAAGCAGAAAATTAATACATCTAGCAGGCAAAACTGTACAAATTATTACAAAACTAAACAAAAGAATGTGTATAATTGTAAAGAGAGCTGATGTGTACTGCAGCCGAACTGTAACAGCTGCCATGAAAAATCTTCCTTCACATGTTTCTAAGAGCTACAGCTGACAGAGTGTTGGGAATCCTGAGCTGGGAATCAAAATGTGCACAGGAGAGGGTGCCAATTATTCTGCAACATGGTATGATACAACTGCACTGAAACAGGAGTCCGGAATGGGAACGTGCCAGGAAAGAATGCATGGAGATACGGAATTGCAATCATTCTCCGAACAAACTCGCATCAAATCCCAGCGCAGAGACGTCCTGCCCTTACAGCCTGCAGTGGGGAACTTACCAATGTTCTAAAGACAGCTTCAGACAATAACATGTATTATGAATTCTAATTAATGAAAACTTAACTTGCAAAGTTGTACAGCTAGAGCTCATAATCGAGTGGAAGCTCAATAATGCGGTACTAAATATACAATTAAATATCAGGATTAAAGTAGTGTCCGGACGATGGAGCCAAAGCTTGAAAAATTTATCGATAAGAGCCATTTACAAATTTATTGAACGCAAATATTGTGTCTCAAGTCACTATTTTTGAAAACATTTTCTTTTGTACGTATTTTTATCAGAAAGCAGCAGAACCATACTTTTACGTGTCTACGTTTTGGCTCTGAAGGTTCACTCACCGCTGTTTAGTGGGTTTGTGCATGTGCGCAGATCTACACAGACAACACAATCCTGTTTTCATCTCGCAGCGTTCAGTGTCTCAAAAGTTTTTTTGCAATTCTTTCACTAGAAAGTGAGGGGGAACCTATCCAGATTTCAGATTACAGATAAATTACTTGATTCGGCTCGACCACGGGTAACTCGAGCAAGTTGTACATTACCAACCGATTCGCAACACTTGAATAACACATACACACCTTTCTTTATTTTTACAAAACAGCTTCAGCATTTTGTTACATTTATCTTTAAGCTGGAAGTAACAATAAAGTGAAAATATGTATTACTCGATAAATGATATGGAATATATGAATATTCTAACCTTGTTTTGTTGATAAAAATGATCATCTCGTATCATAGAGATCAGACCAAAAACAATACAATCCTATTAAAATGAATTGTTTGGTAACACACTGATCAAATTTTCCATCAAATATAAAATAACAGCGTTATAGTTTTCAGGAATCTCATTCACTCCTCACTCACTCATTGGCCAAACTGCCTAATCCTATTAGGATCGCAGGGAGGCTAGAGCCTATCTCAGCCAACACTGGGCTAAGGCGGGGTTCACTCTGAACAGCTCACCAAACCATTGTGGGGCAACACACACACACACACACACAACCATTCACTCACACCTAGGGGCAATTTGGAACAGCCAATTAGCCTAATGTGCATGTCTTTGAACTGTGGGAGGAAACCAGAGTACACAGAGGAAACCCGTGCAAGCATGGGGAGAACATGCAAACTCCACAGAGAAATGGCTGAGCTCAGGAATCGAACCCAGGACCTTCTTGCTGTGAGGTGGACGTGCTAACCACTTCACCACTGTGCCACTCTTTCAGGAATCTAATAAAAAAAAAGCTCAAATGAAATAATACAGGAAAAAAATGCAGCTAAAATCATAAACGGATGGTTTATTCGAATTTCCGCGACAAGATTTCTTTATTATATAATCCTACTACACGTTCAGTCTATATACAGTACTTCATGGTGATGGAACTCTGACCTCACAGGTTAGTGATGGTCTGTGGAAGGCTTCCACTGAACACGACTCATCAAAACTAGGTATACAGTGCTTTGTTTATGGATGTTGTTTATGTTGGCAGCATGGTGGTGATTATCCAGTGCATTCATGGATTCCCACAGTAGGGATGTATGTAATGATCCCTCTGCAATATTGGCGCAGTTTGAAGATGTCATGTGACCTGTGTTTTATTAATAGGGCGTGTCTCTAAGAGTGTTGGAAGAAAGTTTAGGAAGGGGAGAAAAAATTTACAGGAACTAAGAGAAAGCTGAAGCCAATCAAAAGGGAAGTTTTGGGAGGAATCAGGTCTCCAGAAAAATCAAAAGAGGACCCCCCCCCCCCCCCCCAAAAAAAAAGCGGTGGTTGATATGGTCCACAGATAAAGTGGGGGGGGGGGGGAACGGTTGTTGAATTGGATTGAGAAATAAATAGTTCACCCCCGATCCAAGTTTATATACAAACACCAGTACAACCCAGTTCAGTGTAATGTCTGGCTCAGGTCCGACTCACACTTTGAGCCTGATTGAAAATTCCAATTGCAATTCCAATTGATGTCCAATCCTGGATGCCCCTCCACCCCCACCCCACCCCATACACACGAATATTTCACACAAACCCCGGCTGACAGTAAGAAATCCACCCCATGTATATTTTGTTTCTTGAGAAGCTGGATAAATAAGGAGAGAGGGTCTGGTAGTGCTTGTGTTTTATTTATACAGGCAGGTACACAGGGCTAGGACACGCTGCCATTAGTCCTGTGATGCATCCATCATGTGTCCCAGCCCACACGGTCCGTGCTTTCCAAGGACAGAGACTTGGTCTTGTGCGGTGATGCAGGACTGGGCGGGCTGCTGAAGGTGGAGCTGTTGGAGGCAGTGGAGTGACGCGGCGAGTCAGAGTCCTGTAAGTCCCGATAAAACCAAGTGTTAAGTGTCATCCAGCAAGTGTTAGCTATGTTCGTCTTACCATTTTTATCGCCCATTTATTTCATTACATCATTCCACCATGAAGGCGCTGTTGGTGTTGTGCTTCTTTAGAAAATTGTATTTGAGTTACAGGTAATAGACAGGTACTATATCCTGCACAACAGCATAGGTACACATTTCAGATAAATAAACTTTACTGCTGTGCAATCGCTCTGCAGTACTCACAGAGCTCGTCCATCCCAGTGATTACAAACATTTGTTTTTATTTTCACCCCACAACATTCACTTGACCCTGTTACACAAATACATTCATTTATTTGCTGAACCACTTCTAGGGAAATGGGTAGGCTGGAAACCGAACTACCCAGAGGAAACCCACGCAAGCACTGGGAGAACATGCAAAGTCCCCACAGAAACTCCCTCAGCGTGCCTGGGGTTTGAACCCAGGACCTTCTTGCTGTGAGGCAGACATGCTATCCACTACACCACCGTGCCGCCCTGAACGCATTTGGAATATTCAACAGGAAGTCACATTAACTGAAGTTTCTGAAGAATATGGGAATTTTTTAATTATACTGTGATTAATGAAGATCCCAACAAAATAATTCTAAAAAATAAATCTGTTACCCAACAAAATAATTAACAAATAATTAGAATGTCCTTGGGCCATACGGTGGTGTAGTGGTTAGCATGTCTGCCTCACAACAAGAAGGTCCTGAGCTTGAGTCCTGAGCTCTGTGAGGGTGTTTGTGTGGAGTTTGCATGTTCTCCACGTGCTTGCATTGGTTTCCTCTGGGTAATCCGGTTTCTTCCTACAGTCAAAATACATGCACATTAAGCTAACGGTGGTTGTATAACATAACGAATGGTTGTGTGTTGGCAGTGCAATGGACTGGCGAGCTGTTCAGAGTTTACCCTGCCTTCACTCAGAGTTGGCTGAGATAGGCTCCAGCCTCCCCGCGACTCTAGTAGCGAAGTGGTTCGGTAAATGTATGAATGAATGAATAGAAAGTCCTTGTTGTGCTCAGGCAATGAAGGTGGATGATGTGTAACTACGTTTCTAAATACGTTTGTTTCAATTCAGTTTTTTCCCCTTAGTTACTTGTTCAAGAGTTAAATAGCCTCTGAGTCACTTGTTACAGGATCGTAATCATAAATGATGAAAATGAAACCTTTGAGGCCCGAGATCAGCACAAACACAACCTTAACTGCAGCTACACAAAAGGAGCACAGGCATGAACAGGCTAATCATCAGTGTAATAGTAAAGCTATTAAAGATGCAGATGAGATGTATAATCAAAGCCTTAATCTGTATGTATTAAATCTCACATACAGTATTTTTTTCAGGTCTGGGTTTGCGCTGTATTTTCCCAAAGGATCCGCTTAAATCAAAGGAAATCTCAGCCTTCAAGTGGAATGAATGAATATGAATGCGAGCTGCGAGTAGCTCAGCGCTTACAGTGTTTTGATATTTTTCACATCAACATCAACAAAACATGGTTTAAGATCCACCCAAGACTGGCAGCAGTACAATGTAAAATAATTCCAATTTACAATATGCCTTGCCCAAAATATTATATATAAAACAATATATAATAAATAAAATATTTATTAATTCTCCTTCTCAATTGCCAAATCCCTTAATCCCACGACGGTCGCAGGGAGGCTGGTGCCTATCGCAGCCAACACTGACAAAGGCAAGGCACACCCTGAACAGCTCCCAGTCCATTGCAGGGCAGCACACACAACCATTTACTCATCACACTCACACTTAGGGTCAATTTGGAAGAGCCAATTAGCCTATTTCGCATGGTTTTGGACTGTGAGAGAAAACCAGAGTACCCGGAGGAAACCCAAGCAAGCACGGAGAGAACATGCAAACTTCACCCCTTCGTGACTTGTGATGATTGTACCTGCATTTCTATTGGGGCAGCCGTAGCCTAATGGGTAGAGAAGCAGCTTTGGGACTGAAAGGTCGCTGGTTCGATTCCAAAACCAGCAGGAAAAATGTGTGGTGGTGGGGGAGCTGCACCTTCACTTCCTCCACCTTTATGGCTGAAGTGCCCTTGAGCAAAGCATCTAACCCCTAACTGCTCTCTGGGCACCCCAATGTGTGTGGCAGCCCACTGCGCCGAGTGTGTGTGTGTGCGCTCACTTTGGATGGGTTAAATGCAGAGGCAATAATTTCCCTTGCGGGATTAATACAATATAGCAAAAAAAGAATTGCTGCGCATGTGCATTAAGGGCACATCCAGAGGCAAAGATGGGTTGCCCATGCCATCCCTTTCACCCGTGTGAGCCCCCATGGACTCCCTGACATGGATAGCTACAGTTATAAAACGGCGGGCATTTCCTATGAGTTTATATTAATATATGTTTACCTGGTTCCTAGTTCACAATGCACAAGAGTCTTCGTTTTATACTTACTGTGCTACAATAATAATGATAATAATAAGAAGAAGGATAATAAGCTATGTATGATGATAATGAGTTAAACTCAAATAAAATAATGTAAGATAACAATAATAAAATCTCTCTTGGACTTGCTGTAGGGAAACAGCGTGATGCTGCTTACAGTTTCACTTGGAAAGATTTTTCAGTGGGAAACATGTGAGGGAGATTTGCTTCCCTCGACAGGCAATGTCACATGTCGTACAGTGGCGAAGCAATTTGCTTGTCGCTGGTCGCTTCCTGTGTGAATGCAGCCTAAAGGTGCATAGATTGTTTTTGGGAACGAGGCACTTTGTAACAATTACTTACAGGAAACTGTAATAAAACGTCTCAGTTTAACCACAATTTCCTCGGGGTACTCCGGTTTCCTCCCACAGTCCAAAAACATGCACAGTAGGCTAATCGGCTGTTCCAAATCGCCCCTTGGTGTGAGTGTGAATGGGTGTGTATGTGTGTTGGCCCTGCAATGGGTTGGTGAGCTGTTCAGGGAGTACCTAATTAGGGTCGCGGAGAGGCTGGCGCCCCTCTCAAGACTTGCCATGCCAACTTTTTTGGGACCTGTAGCAGGCATCAAATTTGAAATGAGCTCATTTTGTGCATAAAATTGTAAAATTTCTCAGTTTAAACATTCGTTATGTTATCTATGTTCGGATGAGAATAAAATATTGGATCGTGTGATTGAAAGTGTTTTTTTTTTTTTTTTACATTTTGTTCAGACTTAAAGAATGTCACAACTTTTCCGGAATTTGGGTTGTAGAAAATGAATGAATGAATGAGTTTAACCATGAGTCCCAAACTCCTGCTGCCATTCACATGAATAGGGTCAATCATCAAAAACAGCTGTTCCAGATGTGAAAAAATAATATATAAAGGGAGGCAGTACTAACACAATAATCTTCCAAAAGCATGCAGAGCTCGGAATGTGTTCCATCAGCCTCAGGAAGACAATCCATCCATCAGTTCTCTTGAGACTCTTATGGCATTTAATTATAACTCACAACTTATGCACTTTTTCACTTAATTACCATTATATTACACAGTTTATACACAACCTTAGCAAAAAGGCGGAAATTAACTGACATTAATGTGAAAAAGGAACATCCAATCAAAGAAGTCATCAGCCACTGTCCCCGCCTCCAAAGTCTGCGTGAGGGGGTGATCACACCAGAGGTGCAATAAAAAAGCAACTGACTCGAATGGCAAAACACGGCTGTCGCTTTTCATTCTCAGATTTGTTGTGCAAACTCATTGCAAAGAAATTTCCATGAATGTCGCAAAATGAGGCTCTGATGCGGAGTAGACCCAAACTATTCTCAAACAGTCTGCATGAATCGCGAGAAGGTCGCAAAGTTGTCGTTTTGCACGCAAATTATTCGTTTTTCATTCGCAAGGAAAGCAACGAGTTTCAGACTTCCACGCGGAAAGTTTGAGACTTACTGGTATCCGCCATATTCCATATATTTTGTCATCATTCGTATTTTATAAAATAAAAATCGAATGGTTTGAGAACAAAAAGCGAACAAAAGGTGACGGCGGGAGATTCGTTTATTTTCGCCAAACATCCGCAAACCAGTTGCAAATTACTCGCAAATCAGTCACAAAATTTGTTGCGCGACCTTCTCGCGGCTTTTGTGCAATATATGTATTTAAGCCGCAAAATATTTTCTTGTGGAGTCGCAAAACATCTTGAAGTGAATTTCAAACTTCACAAAAAAAATCAATTCATGTCAGTCACTTTTTTTATCACACCTCGAATGTGATCAGCCCTAAGCAGCAGGAACAATCAAAGCACTTGTGTGAAGTAATAAGTGCTCACACAATGTGAAAAGGGGCATGAGCATAGCAAAAAAAGTGTTGGTGCAAGTTTTGGGGACGAATTAAACACCATAGATTCTCCTCTAATGAAGGAGGGAGAGCATGCATGTCACTTCAAACATAAATGCAAAAAGAAAAAAAAAACCGCAATCCTGGATTTATGGAGATTTGACATTTACATTTACGGCATTTGGCAGACGCCCTTACCCAGAGCGACTTGCATTTTTTATTTAATTAATACAACCGAGCTAATGAGAGTTAAGGGTTTTGCTCAAGGGCCCAACAGTAGCAGATCAGTGGGACTGGGGTTTGAACCCCACCTGTGGATTAGTAACCCAGAGCCTCAACCACTGAGCTACCACTGCCCCACAACCAGGGACTTTAATAGGGGGAGAACATAAATTATAAAAGAAATAATGTGTTTGTTTTGGTGGGAGGAATGATGGGATGCTTTCAATGGCGCGTGCATCAACTTTACCTTCATCTTACTAAGCAGGGTCCTTAACGCCCGTTTCAGATCAGGCGTCTTCTCCGAGGGTGAGACAGCCTGCCACTAGGGAGGAAAGGTACACTGAGAGCCTGAAAACTGGCTTCCATATCAGGGGAAGGACACACACTACTATAATGAGGGTAATATGGTGGTGTAGCAGGACATAAAGCCCCAGTGGAGGTGAGTTACGTACATACGTATGCTTGAAAGAGATGATGGATGAAAATCAGATGTTTATAGTTTGGGCAGAAGGGTATGGAAAAAGTTGAAGCAGGATAAGACTGGCTATATGACTACACTGAGTGAGGAGTGTGTAGGCTAAACACTGAACAGGAACCTGTTGTTTCACTACAACCTAAAGAAACCATCAGCTCTGATGTCACTGAAGCTCGTCAGGTGCAGGTGTGAAGTTGTACACATCTAAGAAAGGGTTAACACTAAAGCCTGATACTATATCTCTCTAAAATCATCAGTATTTTTGAATGACAGCTGTGCTGAATTCTCCTACAGAATGAATGATGACGTAAATTTTTACCCATGACGATGTTCTCACCAACCACCAGAATGAAAAGCATGAGGTTTCATTTTTATATGCACGTTACTCACCTCCCGATCAAATTGAGAAAGTGCTGCATCTCCTGTGTCCATGCCTCCACCTGACGACAGTGAGCTCTCAGAAGGAGATGTCATGGTTTGTCGCTTGGAGCTGTAGCTACTGCTGGAGAGCTCCCTCCTCAGAGCGCTACCATTCTGAGAAGAACCTGAGACACCTGGACAGACAGAGAGACAAATACACACACACACACACACACACACACACACAGAGAGATAGAGATAGAGAAAGAAAGAGAGAGGGAGAGACCCCCCCACACACAGAGAAAGAGAGAGAGACACACACACAGAGAGAGAAAGAGAGAGAAAGAGAGAGAGACACACACAGAGAAAGAGAGAGCGAGAGAGACACACACAGAGAAAGAGAGAGAGAGAGACAGAAATGATGAAGAAAGAATTAAAACAATAGCATTTGGTTAAATGAAAATGCCCAAGCTTCAAATATTTCTTGCTGTTTCTAAACGACTATCTGAATATTCATCATGAAAACATTTCAATAAATAAATACACTTTATATTTTAAAATAAAGCATCATTTTAAGTAGTTTGAGTTTTTATTACTGTAGTTTAAATCTTTTTGCAATATTGAATAATTTTTTATAAACATCCTGTTGAGTGCAGGTCTTCAAATGCACTCATTCAAACATCCAACCAACCAATAGTTTAAAATCCTGTAAATTCACATCGTGAGCTTCAGCTAACGTTCAGTGTTCAATGGGAAAAATGTGATCTGTGTCACGCTGACCATGGCATGGTTGTTAGTGCCAGGCAGCTGGTTTGAGTATTGCAACTACTGATTTCTGAGGATCAACTGCCAAGAGAAAAACATCTCAAGAGTGAGTGTGAGTTCTATGGGCGGAAACGCTTCGGTGGTGAGAGAGGTCAGAGAGGAATGATTTGTAATAATCACTCATTACAACCATGAGATCTCATATGATCATGAGATCATTAGGAGCCCATGATTGGCTGGTGATCGCTGTGAGTGACAGGGAAGTGAGCGTATGTCAGCCCTCCTCCTGGTGAGAGCTCTGCAGATTAGCTCCCACAGACTCCCGGCTGTGGATGGCTGCGGCATCAACCTGGATTTATACTGGCTGGATAGTCGCACACCTTTCGATATGCCACGCGAGAGCCCATCAATGGTATGTGAACATTAATTAAAGCTCTTGATCAATACACACAGGATTTTATGCAGCATGTTATATCGCTGTGTTCATGTGTTCTGTGTACTAGAATGAATAGTGTGTATGTACAGTTTAATTTAATCGTACAGTAATAACAGTTTCGTGTCTTAAGCAAAACAATCTGCCAATTCTCGTGTCTGAATAGTTCAGAACTACAAAAATTGTAACCAAAATCTTTTAAACACGCGGTTTTTCCATTGTAGCTGTCACGGGTTGGTCTATTTTGACCACCAGAGGTCACCAAAGACTCCATGTTGTTGTTATGCTGACCACGCCCTCTTGTTACCTAGACCACCTGTACCATATTGTTTCTGTCTTGTGCCTTAACTCTGTGTATTTAAGTCCTGTCTTCTGTCTGTGTTCTTGTTAAGTCTTCATGAATCCCTAGTGTCGCTCAAGCCTTACTGTTCTCGCTGCTCTCTTCGAATTGTCTGCCTGGTTTGACCCTGTTTGCTTAACGGTAAATTCTTTTTTTATTGTCCCTAAAACCTGTTTGCATATTCTCTGATTGTTTTTTCCTGCCCCAGACGTTGGCCTGTTTTTTGGTTTCTGATTTTGGACCTGGCCTCTGCAGTCTTTTCCTATTTTTTGACCTTTTGTGTTTTTGTCTGGATTTTTGTGGGGGTTTTTTGGACTTTGGATTACTTTTATAATCAACACATCCATTCTGCATTTGAGTCTTCTTCCACTTCAGGTAGCTCTGTGGCAAAAGCCTTGCTCACCAACTTGGCAAACTGAGTTCAAACTCCAAGTCTGACGGTAGCTATTTCTGACAAAAATCTTTTATTTTAAGGATTTTACTTAGAACTTTGTGCCAAGTATTTTCAGTGGTGAGAAATTTATGCCAGTTTTAAGAATTCTAACCAAGAAAAATGTGCTCTTTCTCTGTAAAATTTTTGAGCCCCTGCCGTCACAGAGTGGAGTGGGAACTTTTTAGTGCAATAATTTTGAAAGGAAATGACAATCACCAAATTTTGAGGATGTTACCCTCAGGAAGGTTTCGGTTAGGATTGTATATGGGTCACCTTGAACTTGTTTCAAGGTCACAGAAGTCAACTTGGTACATTTTTCTATTTTGACATATGAAAGTCCTTCTGGTGGGAATGTCTGAACCCATTTATTTTTGTAAGAGAATTTTATTGCATACAAAATCCAACTTTTTTTGAGTAATGACTTTTCTTTTGTATTTAAATTAAGAGGCTCTTAAATTAAGTGCCTATGACTTTAAATTCTTAAAATATGCGGATAGATCTGCTTTCTTCGGTGCATTTCCGGAGGAATCCACCTCAAGATTTGCTGCAGCATCTTAGTAATTTAAAGCAAAATATCTAAAAACAAGGGTGTTTTTTCTTACACAACTGCTTGAGATTATTTTTCTTTTGGCCCCAAAATAGGGCATTGAAATTTTTTTTTGAACTCTTTGGCCTTTCTTAAAATAAAAAAAGCAGTAAAAAAATAAGTAGCTCTTAGGGGAGAGTAGAGGGCACAGTATATTGTTTAAGCACTTCTATAGCTCCTGCTGGTGGGTTCAGACTCACATGCGTTCAACTCATTATTACACAATGAATAAACTTTAATTAAATCTGAATTTTTTAACATGTGGGAATGAAAGCATGGATTATTACATGGATCATATTTTATTGCAGTATCACCACTAAAGCAATTCTGTATTAACTCATTGGGAAAATAACAACATGGGATTGACCACAATAATACATCTGCCTCACAACAAGAGTCCTGGACTCGGTGAGGTCATTTCTGTGTTCTTGAGAATCTACACCAACATTTCTGTGTGGAGTTTGTATGTTTTCCCTGTGCTTGTGTGGGTTTCCTCCAGGTACTCCAGATCTCTCCCACAATCCAAAGAAATGCACAATAGGCTAACTGGCTGTTCCAAATTACCCCAAGGTTGTGTTTGTTGGCCCTGCAATGGACTGATGAGCTGCTCAGGGTGTACCCTGACTTAGCCCAAAGACATATGAATGAATGGTTGATTTGGATGGAAGGAAAAAGTTTACAGTACAGTAAGGACTTGAAGGATGTTTGAGCATGTGGGGGATGGAGAAACTCACGTATGCCCAGGCCACTGCTGGCGCTCATGGAGCGACCAGGTTCAGTCCGATTCTTCGCTAAGGACGGGATACTGACTGAGCCGCTGAAGACAGACCGGTTCTCCTGAGCACGCACGTTCTACAGGAACCAGAGAAAACAGAAGCGAGTGTGAGATGAAGGCAGTTCATTGGAGAATTTGTGTAAAAATTTGGTCCGAGTCTGTTACATGTTCCTGATGTTCAGAACCAGTAAATAATTTTAGAGATCAGGAAAAGGGCAAGGCCAAGGGTAGAAGAAAGCACACATATTAACTGCTGATTTCATCTAATGCATAGTTTCTTCCATACAGCATGCATCATGTTCACTAATGAACTTCATCTCACACAAACACCACAACCAAGCCAGTGGAGACAGAAATAGCATCTCCTACCAATGGTAGGTCCTTCAGAATCTGCATGCCATCTCCAGGCCCCATGTGAGCCACGTGGTTGAAGTTAGTGGGGTTGGAGATCAGCTTGCTTCTCTTCTCGGGGTCCCGCAGCATCTCTCTACAGACATTCACAGCACATTAATAAAATACTGCACCTAAGAACACTCACGATATCAAGGTGGAAATAAAGCTACTGGGGATTAGTTGGCATAACTTTTGTTTGAGTTGCCTTACAGAGAAACGTGGACAATTTTGAGCTGCTACAAGTCACATAATCCTGTAGCGACCATTTAACTCATAGAGACCATACATGCAGTTCAAACAGCACCATGCTGCATGTGAAACATATTGTTCCTGTCAGGTTATTTGTAAAGCACACAGACTGGTCGAAACACTGAAGACTCAACAAACATGGATTAAACTTCAACAGCTCACTGTGCACTGATATCGTAGGTCTATTATACTTATATTTATTAGTAGTATATACTACACAAGAATGGCACAATCCGATTAATCCGCTGTCATAAATATATATTTAGTAGATAAATCAAAATGAGGGATGCGCATAGATTTAAAGAGTCACTTGGGGCAGTAAAATTCTCTCTCTCTCTCTTTCACTCTCTTTTCCTAGTAATATATACTAAAACACCTTTACAGAGCAGGTGTAGTAGGTACTAAACTTTAAACAGACTTCGACACCTACAGAATTTAGCTTGGCTCAAAGTGCAAAACTCACCTGAACTGCCTCTGTCATGGTTAAAGTATGTAAAATGTGCCATAAAAATCTCATTTAAGTTTGCTTTTCTCTATGTTAGTGTGGTACTTAAAAAGAGTTGGAGATTTTAGAATCTTTATATATATATATATATATATATATATATATATAAAACACTTGAAAATCTTATTTTAGTGTGTCTTTTGTGCTGATGCCCCCCTGTAGTACATATTGAACTAAGCATGTCGCTGAATTATACAGTCAATGACATCCAACTGTATAATTGTTAATTACTGTATAATTTCCCTGTTGGGAGCACGGTGACATAGTGGTTAATATGTCCATGTCACAGCAAGAAGGTTCTGGGTTTGAGTCCCAGGCTTTGTGAGGGCCTGGTTTCGTGTGGAGTTTGCAAGTTCTTCCTGTGCCTGTATGGGTTTCCTCCAGGTACTCCTGTTTCCTCACAGTCCACAGTCTAAAAACATGTACATTAGGCTAACTGGCTATTCTAAATTGCTCCTAGGTGTGAGTGTGAATGCTTGTATGTGCGTGTTGGCTCTGCAGTGAGCTGGCAAGCTGTTTAGGGTGTACCCTGCCTTCGGACAGAGTCGGCTGAGATAGGTTCCAGTCTCCCCGCAAGCCTAGAAGGATTAAGCGGTTCAGCAAATGAATGCATTTTTTTCTTGTACAGTATCAGTACAGTAAATCTTTTGTGTCTCTTCATCAGCATACAGAGGAGGTGGCTGTTCAAGCAACAGTGTTTCCATGTGCACATCTTTTTTTGTGCTGCAGTTTTGTGTCATTCTATGTTATACAAAACCTTCTGTAGTGTAGAATTCAGTACAGTCATGAATGTAAATTAACACCTGATGTGAAAGACGGAAAGGGAGACAGTAACAGAGCAATATGGTTATAAAAGTTTTAACATCTAGCACGCCCAGTAAGTCATGTAAAATTATTGTAGTGTGTGTGTGTGTGTGTGTGTGTTTGTGTGTGTGTGTGCTTCTTTCGTGTACCTCCTTTGTTGTAGTCTCTCCTCCTCAGGTATGCGGAATGAGAAGCGTCTCTTGTTGTTCATACTGCGTACCATCTGCTTGCGGCTGTTATCCGACACCTCTGGCACCACCAGCTCATCTCCCTCTGTGACACACACACACACACACACACTGAGATCATAGAGCAGAAACCCACACCTCTAACTAAGCAGAGGTGTTCTGCTTGTTACCTGCAGTCTTGTTTCTGAAGTAGATGAGCCGTACAGTTTCGGAGCCGAGGAGATTCAGAGAGCCGTCCATGTTGAGTGGCCGCATCTGTGCATGCAAAAGTTCCTGATAAATTCCCCTTATACATTTTAAAATGCTTAGTCACAGTGTAAATACTCTTTGTACTTTGTTTTGGATGCTCAAAGAGCTACAGGATCATGATTCCGATTCATACTGGCGAAACTGTTACCTTTTTAAGAGGAATCGTCTGAATCCATTCCATGGTGTTGACGTCAAACACGTCCACTGCGTTCTCACTGTACACTGAGAGGTAGGGGGCGCTGTAGCCTACAGCAACAAGCATGATGAAAGTCACCTTCTACAGTGATGCTCACAAAGACAGAATCTATAAACATTGCTATGAACACATTTTACAGACAAATCTGATTTCATTCATGTTATTCTGACTCACTAAGATGTGCAAGTGGAGCTTTGACCTTGAGCCAGATGGTAGGTCAAATTAATGTGAGGTAAAGTCAAATCTGCACGGCTTTTTACACCTGAGCCTTCTGGTTCATCAGGGCAGGGCTATTCCCGCTTTCTGTAGCATAAAGTGTCTCGGAGTTCAACTGCTCTTGGATGGAACACTATTCCATTACACTATTATGCATCTCACTAGGTAATGAGGAAGAGTCATGGGCCTTTTGATTAGCTGGTCTTCCCCACTGCTCCCCCATGCACATCGTTATGTCCACCATCCCAGGCTGCTTCCCAGCGCAATGAACGTGGAATTTTCAGGTGACCAATCAAAGCAGGGCAGGCACAGTGAGCAGAAGGCCAAACAGCATAAGTGGGAGGAGGAAGCCAAACAGGCCATCAAGAACGTGCACAGTCAAAATCAGTGTTTCAGGGGAGATGAGAAAGCACTGTGGGGTTTTTGGATTAAGAATTGTATATTGGTGCTCCACTTGTGTTCAAAATGAAAAATAGCTTTTACAGTCATATGTCTGGTTGACTACAATTAAAAAAAAAAATGAATATGAAATTTGACTTTATTTAAGACATTTTCACTTGATATGTCTTGCATTGTGTAGAGTACATGAAGCTCACATTAAGCTGTATTTATACCGGTATAGCATCTAGTGTACGACTCCTGCACATTTCCTTATCCCATCGTGCCCTAGATCAGACCAACATCGATTAGCAATCTTTAAAATCAGATCCACTCACAGCAGCTGGCGGGGACAGCAGGCCACATCAGCTCCATCTGGCGTGAGCGTCGGCCGTGGAGGTCCACACAGACACCCACACAACTGAAGCAGAGCAGCAGCTCCTTGCTGGAGATTTCCACAGCACACAATGCGTCCATGCCCTGCTGCGTGATGAAAGCCAGCGTGTGATCGTCTGGGTGCAGGAGGCTAACAGGAGGAGCATCCGAGTGTAGGCTGTAGCGCACAAAGCCACCCTGAAATCCCACCACAAGATGCTCGCTCAAAAACACCATCCACTGCACCACACCCGGTACCTGGAACAACAAAAAGATGGGGGGTTTGCGAGCCATCTGGAATAATAATGGTAGTTTTGGTGGTTTGCATTATAATAATCTTGCAGTGAACACAAGTATCACTGTTCACCATTCGTGTGTGTGTATGTGTGTGTGTGTGAGAGACACAGCTTGCCAGTCCATCACACAGCCAACACACACCCAACCATTCACACTCGCACTCACACCTAGGGTAAATTTAGAACAGCTAATTTTGTTCATGTGTTCGGGCTGTTGGAGGAAACTGAGGTACCCAGAGGAAACCCATGCAAGCACAGTAAGAAGATGCAAATTCCACACAGAAACTCCCTTGCCAAGCCCAGGACTTGAACCCAGGACCTACTTGCTGTGAGGTGGACATGCTAATCACTACACCACTGTGCCGCTGGAGGAGTATCAGATAGTTGATTATAAATATAATTAATTTATTTACAATTTTACAAACAAAAAAACCCTCAAGAGGAAAGTTCACGTGCTATAAGTAAGAAACGGTACTGACAGTTGGCTAGTTATAGATATGTTTACCGTACCGTACTGTACTGTAGATGTTCTTAATGTTCCAGAAGAAGAGATGGTGGTTACCTGAATCTCGCGGAGGCGCTGGTGTCGAGTCTTGCTTTTGTTGAGCTCATAGCAGAGCAGCTGGCGCTTCATGGCCACACACAGACAGGTGTGCACACTATGGCGAGGTTTCCCGGAAGCCATCAGCTGACACCCTTTAGTCTCGAGTAGTTTAAAGGAGTCGATGTCGCGGCCGTCAAGTCCAACCATGGGCACGAGACGCACGTGTCGGTTCCTGCCTGAGATCACAGCCAACAGCTGCTCGGAGGGCATCAGCTCCACATGGTGCACTTTCTTATTGTCTCCCACGCGAATGATCTCTGAAGGTTGAGGGTGTTACATCAACATGAACGTTCAATTAAGAACAGGCGTCATTTTATCTGTACACTGTTACTCTATATACGAAAGTTCAGTGTTGCAGGATAGGACTGGGCTATGTATCGATACATTTTTATTATCCTGATTCAGACATTAATATAATCATCTGGTTGGCTATCGTCAACATCGTGATTTAGAAGAAACATCACCTTTCCTCCAGAAATGAACAGTGAATGAAGTGTCCGTACAGTGTGTGAGAGCCCCCTGGTGTCTGTAACCTTATAAACAGTCTGTGCTGTCATGTTCTTTGGTGTGTGATATTACTTTCCACGCATAATATATAATATAGTACAGTGGAACCTCGGTTTTCAAACGACTCCCTTTTCAAACAAATCAGTTCACGAACAAAATTTGGAAGCTATACTTGCACTCGGTTGCAGCACAAATGCTCGGTTGTCGAACAATCTATTTCGGCAACAGCCAGCAGCGTGTGCGTCAGTCTCGTCACACAGCATTTGCTCACAGAACACCCACTCTGAACTTTTCTCAGATTTTGGAGATATTTCTTATGTTGTGTATTTTTTTTTTTTCATGGATAAGCCACTCTGGAATCTGGGAAATCTATTGAAAGTGTAAAGGCAAAAAGGAAAGTAGATCACAGGGGTTCAGACGCTCCCGCCGAAAGGACCGTTTCATAACATGCCACATAGAACAAGCATAGCAAGTGTGAAAGCCCCAGCTTCAGCACGCAGCAAGTAAATGTCCAGAAACTAAAGTGTGGCGGACGGATGGAACCCAGTCCTACTGCTCCCGAGCCACTTTGTGGGCGGGAGCTAAAAATACTGAGAACAAACGTTAGAGTTGAAGAAAGAAATCATACAAAAATCATACATATAAAATGAAGTCGGTGTCTGGTGAATGAAACTTTCTTTCTTATTTAAAACCGTATTCTTTATTCAGTTGGTATGTCATATTATAATACGATTGTGGAGTGAGGAGGAGGTCAGGAACGGATTAATCATTTATACATTGTCTCTTATGGGAAAGTATGTTTCGGTTTACGAACAAATCGCTTTTAGAACAACATTTAAGAACCAATTAAGTCTGAAAACCGTGGTTCCATATATATTCCGATGTATAATATATATCCTAATATCATGATGAAAAATTTTCAGGTCGTATCACCCAGCCCTGCTGCAACATTTAAAGAACACAGACATGTCTACTTACCATCTTTGGTGACGTGGAGCACGTAAAGGCCTTCCTCATTACCCAGAGCCACACGCTCATGGTCTAACGAGAGAAAACGAATTAAAACACCACCATGCACTAATTTACTGATTTAGGAGCTGCTTGAAAACAGAGCTTCCCATAACGTCTTCGTGTTTCTTATTAATTGTATATATGCTTTCCTGAACACACACACACACACACACACACACACACACACACACACACACACACACACACACACACACACACACTACATGACTATGACATGGCAGCACAAGGCTCGGAGCACTTTTACTTGCTTTGTAATCAAGTCAATAGTTTTTTAAACAGGAGCTCGGCTGTAAAATCATTTAAATTTGTTGTTTTGGTGGAGGTACGGTCTGGGCTGCTACCTCCCCCCTACTCCCCCACCCCCCTCTCTCACAAACACACACACGGGAACTTCGCGGTAAAAATATTTTAATTTCTTGTTGTTTGGATGTTTACCAGTTAAAAGAAAAGTGATGTTATGAATAATAACATGTCAGCGTCCTTACCTCAACTCAATGTGCCATTATAGCCAATCAGTGCCGCGATGCGTACGGACACCAGACAGTCATGAGAAAACAACATGATGGTTTAAGTATGGTGCTCCACTATTATAAAAACTTGGTGTTCTTTATATTATTTACAGTTTTGAAAAAATGCCAAAAATCGTTTATTCAGCATGACTCTCGTCATTTGCTGCACTGACTCAGATTCGCTGTGGGGAGCACATGCAGACACAGGACTACCCTCCAAAATTAAGTTGATGTGTCAGTTCTATATACCAGCCTTATTGAGTTTCCTGTGGTGGGCATGTGTGGACACAGGACAGACACGGGACAACCATCTAAGCCATATTTCATGATTTCATGGTGCTCCGCCCGTGATCTCCACTAAAAAGCAGGTAAAAGTCTTGAATAAAAGGGAAGCAGGGAATAAAAGCTGTGTGAGCGGAGGGGTGTAGCACTGCAGTGTTGCATGTGCATTAGTGCAGTACCTATAATAGCAGCAGTCTGTGTAGTTTTGATGAGAGGCAGCGTGCTGTCATAGGCTTCTTTGGGCACGTAGACAGAGCGGTCCTTCAGCTTGTTCTTCTTTAGAATGCGGTGCAGCTCAAGCAGCAAACTGACCCACTTAGTGCGCTCATGATCACTATCAGCCAGAATCAAAATGGACGTCTTCTGGCACAAGGAGGACAGGTGAGACGCCGTGACCTGCGGAAAAGACCACAAAACATACAATTTCAAATGATTCCCAGTACAGTATGTACACATGACTAAAGTTTTATCAGTTCCTGAAGACTTTGAACTAATTTATTTTAATACAGCTACATCTTCACGACATTCACAGTCCCATTAGATTTCTACATTTCTGAGAAATTCAACACAAATGAGTTACAACTGGATAACTGGGATATGTTGATGTTACAAAACTGCAAAACAATATTCATTTCTGTTACTTACAACGAATATGTCCTAGAGTAATATACACAGCTTGTATAATTATTTTAACTGCCCTGCTTGTAGATCCTAATTTTAAGGAAGCTACATTATACAATATACAGGGGGCTCGCCTACCTCAGCTAACTCTGGATGAAGGCAGAGTACACCCTGAACAGCTCGCCAACCATCACAGGGCTAACACACACACACAACCATTCACATTCACACTCACACCTAGGGGCAATTTGGAACAGCCAATTAGCCTAATGTTTATGTCTCTGGACTGCGGAAGGAAACCGGAGTACCCAGAGGAAACCCATACAGAAATGGCCTCGCTGAGCCTGGGACTTGAACCCTGGACCTTCTTGCTGTGAGGCAGACATGCTAACCACTACGCCCTTACCATATATTTTTGGATATAATGTCTATGAAGAAAAACCCAAACTTTGTACTCGGAATATTGAGGGAACGTCCTTCCTGTTGGCGTGGATGACATCCGAGGCCAAGACGGAGCTTACTGAGAACTCTTCATCCCTGAACGAGCAAAAGGGACACGTGAGTGAAATGTGAGACAAACGCCACCCCCCAACCCCCCGAATTCATGGCACTGGAATTCCTGCTCACCTCATATCGATGACCTGGCTCACCACCACACTGGGCTGAGTAGTTTTGGCCTCACCGAGTTCATACAGAAACAGCTTAAAGTCACATACTACAGCTAGCGCCCGCTGCCAGCCCTTCTTCACCCCTGTGGGTTTGGGAATCTGAGGGACACAACATGGAACTGCTCATTCACATCAGTTTTATAACATCCCAGTAACTCTCTCTCTCTCTCTCACACACACACACACACACACACACACACACACACACACACACACACAAGCATACAGAGGGTGAAATGCTAAAAAATTTACAATTATATTCCTAAATATTTTAAAATCACCTATATGCAACCTCAGTGTCATGAACTTTGGCTTCTATGGTAGAACCTTTTCCTGGCCAGAACACTAATTCACCATCATGTTCGATTTTTAAGAAGTATATCTCACTGTAACCTGCAAGATGGGATGTGGGCGGAGCAAGATCTCACACACTTACAGTAGATGGGTGTATATAAGGGTTAGAGTTAGAGTCAGGGTTAGGGGTAACGTTAGGCCTTGGATGTGGGTCCAACCCTACCTTCCCGCAAGTCACAGCATGAAGCCTCTCATTTTTTAAAGGTTCCTGAGTGAGAGTTTTATCATTACCACCCCCGAGTGTATCGGAACTGTCCAAGCATCATATAAGTATTTATTCATATTCACTCATATTTATTCCTGACTGGACACCAAGCACAAAGATTTCTCTATGCTGAGACAGCGCTCACCCGCACATAGCCCTCGTAGGCAGTGCCAATACCCCGCAGTGGGTCAATACCCAGCGGACCCTTGGTCTGATCAAAAGCGACGGGGCAAACAGAGGGAACCTTTTCCGCACACATCACATGACAGGAGAAATTACACACTAAAAACACAGAGGAATAGAGAAAAGTTATACAGTCACATACACGTACAGTTTATACCCAGAATTGATAGATTTCTGTAAAGCTGCTAGGGCGGTACAGTGGCATAGTGGTTAGCACATCTGCACAGAAAGAAGATCCTGGGTTCGAGTCCCAGGCTTGATGAGGGCATTTCTGTGTGGAGTGCATGGTCTTCCCGTGCTTGTGTGGGTTTCCTCTGGGTACACTGCTTTCCTCCTGCAGTGCACATGCACAGGAAACAAACGCAAGCACAGGGAGAACATGCAAACTCCACACTGAAACACCCTCATCAAGCCTGGGACTCGAACCCAGGATCTTCTTGCTGTGACGCGGACATGCTACTCACTACACCGCCCCACCACATGTGCAATATAAATGAAATTAAATTGAAATCAATAAAAAGGGGAAAAACCTGATGAGGCATTATCACAGGAATCGTAAAGAATACAACATGGTGCTAATTGTTATATTCATGAAAGTATGTTTCACACAAAATCTCTCTCTCTCTCTCTCTCTCTCTCTATCTCTCTCTCTCACCTTCGCATGTGCAGCCCTGACGCATGAGTCCAATCATCAGTGAGGTGCAGTAATTACACTTTGTAGGGACATTGAAGGATTTCACCGCAAACTGATGGGGTTTGGGCTGCAAAACAGGTGATAACGTTTTACATTTCTTATTATTTACCAAGAATTTCATCAGCAATATGATACATTTTTTATACATAAAAAACAAAACAAAAACAAATAATCAACATCAACAAATCTCTTTGTCCTTTAATAGTACTATTAATTTAAAGATCCCCTCCTTGAATCGCCACCTTATCGTGGTGGAGGGGTTTGCGTGTCCTAATGATCCTGGGAGCTATGTTGTCGG
>JBCNYH010000002.1:1615308-1629757 GCA_039654325.1 Tandanus tandanus | reverse complement strand
CTATAGATAAAAATACACTACTCTCTCGGTGCAGGAATATATATATATATATATATATATATATATATATATATATATTCTTTTACATTAAACAGCAATAGAAAACTAACTTATACTCACTTCAGTAGCATTGTGCGGATGCACCTGCCATTCCAAACAAAAATAAGTATTTTTTTTCTAGAAGAGATAAAGAAATCGTTTAAACAGGTGTATTAATATTAATCATAAAGAATGAAAGGAAACTGACTTACATATAATAATAATAATAATAATAATAATAATAATAATAATAATAATAATAATAAACTGTGTGTTCAACTTTAATTCATTCAGAATACTGGTAGACTAATAGAGAACAGATGCTAGTACTGTAGTAATGTAAAGTTAGCTTAGCCGCTATATGTTCAGATTTCCACCTGATAAACTGCACTGACCAACAGTTGACTGTATTTCAACCACATTAACAACCAGCTATCACTGTTAACACTCAAACTTTCAAAGACAAAAAAAAAAAAATCCAAATTGGCAGAAATAATTTTAAAACAGTGTTATTCTCTATCCCCAAGTGGTTAGCTTGTTAGCTTATAAACAGTTAGCTAATACCCGTTCTTATACTGGTACGTTGGCTCACTCATTGTAACTTCAGCAGCAATTACACTATAAAATACTTCTCATATATGTAATATATGGACATTTCTGTATTTAGCTGATAAGATTACTTAGACAGGAAGGCTTACCTCGGACTACAGGTGGTTGGGCCATAGGGCGGGACATGGGCGGGTTGGACAGGTGGGTAAATCCATTGAACTCTATTATAAAACTGGAACGGTAGTCGATTTGTACATTATTTGGAAATGCGACACGGAGCCACCATATTGGAAACAGGAACATGGTGGTTAGAATGTAAGTGAATGATGGGAGACCACGGCTATCGTACTGAAAAAAAGAAAAATCCACGAAAGGAAAAGAGTGTTAAGCCATAAACTGTGATAATTACCAGAACGTAGAATCCAGAAGTGCATTTTAACCTATTAATAGCTAGATATAGACTAGGCCTAGGCCGATTTCCATGAATGAAAAATAATGAACTGTTCTTGTCTGTCGGTTTTCTACTTTGAAGTTCACTGAAAAGGCTACTAACCTGAGAGTGTAATATAGCGGTGAACAAAAGACAAAATGTGAGAGTGTTTCTCTGTTATGTTACTTGGGATATCGTGTATGACAAACAAATCATTACAGTTGACAAAAATCGAAGATGATGTTTAAAGAAATACTTATTTTACTTATAGAGGGCAGAGAGAAAGATACAGAAAATGCTGTTTTTGTGTTTTGTTAATGAATGTTTTTGGTTTTCTCAGGTGATTACCGGATGTTCTGTTGCACTTTACTTGGCTTTTATCTATATGGAGACTCATTTTAATGGTGACACAGCTGTAGGTTGCATTTAGATGTGTTCCAAAATCTGTTGTACTACCCTTAAAACTGGCTCAGTCTTTTATACCATGATAACATTTAATCCTTATAGAGGTGTACCGATGAATGAGCAAGCATTGAGTGTTTCCTACAAGAACACTGACTTTCTTCTAAATGGTCTAGACTATATTGTGTAAAAAAATAAAAATAAATAAATAAATAAAAAATTAAAAAATCAACAAACGCTTTGTGACGTTGACAAGTAAACGCTCGTATTTAAACGGTAGTCGTTAGTGTAGTTTTAGAAAGTGATTTTAAAACTGGAGTTAACATGTAAACTAGATTTTACACACTGTAGCTACATTTACATTTATGGCATTTGGCAGGCGCTCTTATCCAGAGCAACTTACAATTATATATATATATATATTATACAACCTTGTTCAAGGGCCCAACAGTGGTGGTACTTGGGATTGAACCCTCAACCTTCAGATCAATAACCTATTGCCATAACCACTAAGACACTACTAGTTTTGTAGCCACCGTGTCATAGCGGTTAGTACATCCACCTCACAGCAAGAAGGTCCTGGGTTCGAGTTTTGGGTTCGGGCGTTTCTGTGTGAAGTTGAATAAATGGCTCTGTGTGTTGCCCTGCAATGGTACAAAGTGTACCCCGCCTTCGCACAGTGTTGGCTGAGATAGGCACCAACCTCCCCACAACCCCAGAGTAGAAGCTTTAGCGATTCAGCAAATGATACTAATGATGATGATGAAGATATATATATGTACCTTTTTATATTAATATCATGTGTTTAGTGGAAAACTGCAGTTCAAAACAAAAACCCACTGAGGAAAATTTCATGGTGCAACTTTGTTTTTTAATGGTTATCATCTTAAAAACTTGTACTCATAATTATTATAATTAAGTATATATTACTTTAAAAAACCTTTTTCAATAATTTGTAAGAAGTAGCTGGAAGAACTATTACAACTAATGAGTAATCAACTTAAAATCTTGTGTTTACTCCAACAATTTCTAAGTGAGCTGTACTTAAAAAATCTGTAATTGTAGAAAGAAACTTGTCCCCCCAACTAAAAGTATTTTGTTGGATGAAGATAGTTTTGATAGAAGTTGTCATGATTTAAAAAGACTAATGGAAACTGTTGCGTTAATTTTCTTTGTTGAGCATACACATTTGTTTTTAGAGTGTAGAGTAACACTGCAGGGGATCTTGTCAATCAGGCCAGAGTTGGAGCCAAAACTTTTTCTACTCAACCTTTATCCAGACGGACATAAAACACTGAACAAAAATTTTGTAAATTTGTGAATTACAGGCAAAAAGAGTGATGCGTGGAAAATTATGAAATCACGTACTGTTTAGTGGTTTAAGGAATTATCTTTAAGGAAAGAATTACATTCACCTTTTAAAGTATTTGTGGACAGTACATAGTACACATTAAATACAATTTGTCTTATTTACTGAATGAGCCTGAAGAAGAGGAACTGCACCCTCTGAATAACTGGTCATATAATCTACAAATCTGGCCTCAGACTGGGAGGACTCTGGATTGCTCTGGCCCTGTGAAATGCTGAGCCTGCTTAAAACTTGTTCTTGATGCAATGTTGAATTATCCAAGGATCGAGCCTGAGAACTAGAAGCAGACTCTCCTGCCAAAAGTGTAGTTGAGCTTTTGTGTTATGATGGCTGGGTCTGGGATTCAGATATCTGGTTTGTTGCAACTCCAGATTGGCTAGCAGAATCCTGTGTTGTGTTAGGATGGTGTGATGGTTGGGCCTCACAGCAAAAAGGTCCTGGATTTGAGTCCCAGGCTTGGCGAGGGCGGTTCTATATGGAGTTTTTATGTTCTCTCTGTGCGTGCATGGGCTTCCTTCAGGTACTCTGGTTTCATTTTCTAAACCGCTTAGTCCTAATTAGGGTCATGGGGAGGCTGGCGCCCATCTCAGCCGACTCTGGGCGAGGGCAGAGTACACCCTAGACAGCTTGCCAGGCCATCGCAGGGCAGAAACACACTGACGGCAATGCAGCCTCCTCTTTACGAAAGTCAGCAATGGTTCTTTTACATGCCTCTCACCACAGACAGTGAGAGACATGGCTGAGGTGAAATATGATATAGAGAATTATTCAGTCAAGGGGTTGTTATGTGCCAAGGCCAAAGACTAAGGCATATAACACCCTGTGAAAGGGAATAACTCTCCATATCACACAAAACCGGAATTCTATTATTGTTTTATTATTCATTATTCTTCATGTTACTATGTTGGGTTATTCCATGTCAATTCACTTAGAGGTTCCCAGGTGACAATCTCAGAATTCAATGAAACTTTAACCAGACATAGAACATGTTTTAATATGAACACATGCACAATTTCAAGGTCCTTGTTCAAACACTTTCCGAAATATGTTCATTTAAAGATCGCAGGTTAGTACCCATTTGTCGGCCTGCAACCATTACCTTACCATTTTGGGTATTTTTGAAAGCTTGTAATTACCCCAATAATTACTGACTGGACCAGGACCCACAGGACCCACTCTGTCAGAATCTGCAGTCAAAAGTTCTGTTTGATTGTATAGTCTATATTCTATTTGTCCCCCTAAAAAAAAAAAGTATTTTTACAGCAAATTTAAGTATATTTCCATGTAAAACAAACCGTTTTTAAGAAGAATAAATGTGATATGGTGTTTTAGTGAGTGTCCAAAAACTGAACGGTAGGTGGAAAATTTGCTCATTTTGCGAGCCCCTGAAGATGTGGACACGTCATACAATATGCATAAATATTTTGTATGAGATCAGAATATAGTCTCAAACTGGTATCAGAGTAATAATAAACAAAAACAAATGTTTTAAATTTGCTTTTATAACAATTAGAAAAGTGACATTTGTCTCGCATAATTATCTGTGATAGATTCTATTATCGAATAGTACATGTATAATATGTTATATAACTTTTATTTATCATTTCTAATGATGTATTTATATCCCCACTGAATAATTAATATAAGGATATATGACAGAGATTATACACTACATCTTTTCATAAGCTTTGATCAAATATTTTGGAACTTCATTATAATATTTGCAACAATCTACCAGTAAACTGTTTCTGCAAAGAGAGTTCAGTACATGCAGATATGTTTCAGTTTTACTGAAAATTTGCCAGAAGTCCCATTATTTGTTGGAGGTCTTTTTGGGAGAGACGTGCACTTAAGCTTATGAAAAGAAGTATATAATCTCTATCATAATATATCCTTATATTAATTATTCAGTGGGAATATAAATACATCATTTGAAATGATAGAGTATATTAATACAGAACTTTTGACTGCAGATCCTGACAGAGTGGGTCGTGTTCTGTTGGTATGCAAAGTTTCAGCCCTATACAGTAATTGAGTTACAAGCTTTCAAAAATGCTCAAAATGGTAAATTGCAAGTCGCAGGCCGACAAATGTGTACTTTAAATCTTTAATCTTTAAATGAACATATCTCGGAAAGTTTTTGAACTAGGACCTTGAAATTGTGCATGTGTTCATGTGGAAACATGTTCTAAATCTGGTTAAAGTTTCATTGAATTCTGAGATGGTCACCTGGGAAGTTTTCTGAAAGCTAGGTGATTTGACATGGAATGACCCTGTTGCATGTGTCAGTCCCACAATAATCATTCAACTTATTCAATGGCAACAATGCACACATTTGGTTATCCTAAGGCAATGATGAAATACCAAGAATTATTTGCTGGCATTCAACCAATCAAAAACGAGAAAATCTCTTGAATGAATAATACTAATTCTCCATATCATATTTCATTTTCTACTTAAGCCACTTAATCCTAATTAGGGTCGAAGGGAGGCTGGAGCCCATCTCAGCCGACTCTGGACGAAGGCGGGGTACACCCTGGACAGCTTGTCAGACCATTGCAGGGCCATCACACATACAACCATTCACACCCACTCTCACACCTAGGAGCGATTTGGAACAGCCAATCAGCCTACTGTGCATGTTTTTGGACTGTGGGAGGAAATCGGAGTACCCAGAGGAAACCCACGCAAGAACGGGGAGAACATGAAACCTACACACAGAAACACCCCGAGCATGGGAATCGAACCCAAGGCCTTCTTGCTGTGAGGCGGACATGCTAACCACCGTACCACAATAGCCTCATTATACATGCTTATTATCCATTTCACAAATTAAGATAATGGTTGAATCAATTAAAAAAATAAATAAATAAATACCCCCCAGTGCAGCTAACTGGGTTATCAAAGGCCAGCCATTTATCACTGTTTGTGGTGAGAGGCATGTAAAAGCTTGCCGTCAGCGTGTTTCTGCACTGCGATGGCCTGGTGAGCTGTCCAGGGTGTACCCTGCCCTCACCCAGAGTTGGCTGAGATGGGCGCCAGCCTCCCCGCGACCCTAACTAGGATTAAGCGCTTCAGAAAATGAATGAATGAAAAAATAAACTACAAAATCTAGTTTTAGCTTGCTGTTCTTATGTTGCCATGTAGCACATACTAAAACAATTGGCTTCAAACAATAAGATTAGATTCTGCAAGGCAGAGGCGCGATCTGACGGTTAACCCTTATTCTACCAAATCAAGTTGCACATGGCCTGATAACCTGCCTTATATCCCATGGTGTAATGAATGCATCATAGTTTTATATTGATTCAATACAGATTTTCTTGGTGTACATCAGGGGTGTACAATGTTACCTGTAAAGGGCCAAAGTAAGCGCAGGTCATCATTCCGACCAAACGGCGACACCTTCCACCTGTGGCTCCTGCTCAATTGGAATTACAATCTGCACCCACACTGGCCTGTTGCAGAGATCATCGCCCACCCCTGGTGTGAATGAAAACATTTTTTGAATGATAATACACTTGAGCCATGTACATAATGTTAAAATTGTGCCACTTTGCAATAAATGTTTGTACTGAATGGTAATCAGTAAACTGGCACACATAGGAAGTAAACATATGGAGTCATGGAGTCCTCACCCCTTACTAGCCTCATCCAGACCCTTGCCAGCATTCACCAAAGCCAACATCAAGCCCTCCACAGTGAGCTTTAGTAAAGCTTCGATGCTTTTCTCCAGGCATACACATACAATCGACAAGTGCTTCAGAGCTGGGTTCAGTCCACCGGTACTTCAGCAGTGACCGTGGCTGCAGTACCTGTGACCTACATCACACTGATGAAGATGGAGCTCCTTAAACAATTTTGGGGCTCTTGGATTGTCTGGAAGCTGCACAGGGATGGCCAGAAACAGCAGGAATTCCATCTGCTAGCCCTACTATCGGGGGAAGGCCAGCTCAGGACTGGTCGAGAACCTGCTGGAGTACCTGGAGCTTAACAGAGCCGTACTAAAACAAGTTGGCACGTGAATCTAATTAAAATAACACAGTTAGCATTTGGTCTCATTTTTGTCTTCTCCAAGCTGGCACATCTCCCTGACTCTTTTACAGTTTACATCACAGTTGAACCAAACGATATATTTTTTATTATTTTAAATAAACTACCAAAATCATTGCCACTGTTCAACCCATCATGAATGTAAAGAATTCAGATTTCGGAAAAAAAAAAAAACATTTTATGTATAGATGAAATATAACCTATGAGATATTTTTTGAGCACATCCCTCTCTGATACCTCACCACAAAGTGCACTGGTGTTCATATCGCAGAGTATTTGGCTACACCTTCATAAAATCCTCTCACTGAGAGTAATCTATCCCAAGAACGTTCTTGCTTCTATCAGGTTAGTTCTCCTTCAATAATGGGAACCCTACTGATTATACAATGTTACATACAGTGTCCACTTTAACACAAACACTTCTACCAATGACAGACGCCAATGGAGCACCAAAGTCCAATTCCCAATCCAAAGGTTCTTCAGGAAGCTGCTTTCCCACCTCCCCCTGAAAGACTAATTTTAAGTGTGCACTGGATGGCCTGTCTGGATTCCTCCTCCCATTTATGGTCTTTTGCTCTCTGCTCTGATTGGTCACCTGAAAGCTCCATCCTCAGTGTTCTGGGAGGGAGACCAGAATTCGTGGAGATACTCATGTGCCCTTCTAGGAAAATATCTTAGCTTGTTATTTGACACTCTGGCTTCATCGAACACTGTAACAACATTTATAGGATAAAATGTGTAGAAAGCTTAATTTCTCCCCTTTAATGCAGTTTTCTAATGCACCAATCATGTGATAGCAGAACAATCCAAAAACTCATGCAAATACAGATCAAGAACTCCCGTTACTTCTCACATCACACTTCAGAATAAGGATAAACCTGATCTCTGGGACTTCCATCTAGAATGATTGTTGGTACAAGATGAGAACTCAGAATAACCAGATCGGGTCAAGCTGAGAAGAATTCTACAGTAACTCAATCATTCTTTGCCACCATGAGCAGAACAGCATCTCAGCAGCCACATAAAACCTTAGGCACAACAGTGGGATTAAAAATTCTGGTCCTCCTAACCCTATGCCAATATTGTGAAGATGTGGGCGTGGCTCCAACACTGCAGAAAAAGACATACGGATCAGTATAGTGAACATTTGCAGAAGTGGTGGTGAAGTGAAGCAGAACAGCACCAAAGGCAACCGTTTCATATGTTTATTAGTCATAAATGCCATGGACACCTTCGCAATATCAAACTAGAACAGATTAACCTTGTTAAGATAAATAGCACAATACAAATCGTTAGGTAAATCAAAGGACACTTTACTCGTCAAACCAAAAGTCTCCTACACCCACTCATCTAACCCCAGCTCTTAAAACGCATAAACTCACCGATTCAACGCTCATCTTTCCAAGTAGTATATTCATACAGTATTTATAGTTTATAGGGAAAAGACCTAATTAAGGTGGAAACACCAGTACACTCCATGGTGAAACACCCAAATGTAAGTGTGGTGCATGTTTTCTAATTAGTTAATAAAATAGCTGCCAAAGATACTTCTGGTTGTTTTCCACCAGTCACACCACTCCAAGAAAACATTCAAATACAAAAAAAAAACAAACAAACAAAAAAAAACCAACCCTGGCTTTTGCTTAACAGGTACATTTTCATACTGATGTGAGTTTAAAAATTGTTTTGTTTGCTTTGAGATGAATTCCTGAAAACAGCAAATAACATTCCATCAGTGGCAACAAGTGGGACAATAGTGCACATTCCACTCCTTTCTGTACACTCAATAAAGTGAAATGGGATCATGGACCTGCATATTAAAGAACAGGTCATCTTGATGTATCAGATTTGCAAAAGACAGGTACATCTTTGCTAAGAAGAAGAAGAAAAAAAAAAAAAAAGTTTCATGTGACAAACACGTGTGTATTATACTTAAGAAGCTGCAGCTTGTGTGGCATATTGAAAAGGATACTAATAAAGGTGAACTGGCTTTAAAAATAAAACATTATAGGGTGTAAAATAAAACTCTGATCATTTGGTGCAACACAGTACAGTATGGATCAGGTAACCATGTAAATGATTTCTCTTAATGTTTCAAATTCTAAAGCTGAGACAGTGAAAGGATGTGTAATCAACTTCAAAAGTGAGCTCATTTAATGTACCTGGAGGTTAAAAAAAAATAATCACATTGTACAAAATCAAATAACCCATTTATTGTAAACCTATGGAGTTTAACTAGTACAATATCTGACTGAATCACAAAATGAAAAGCAAGGGGTAGGGGGTAAAACAACGACTCTGATCAATGAACAGGCATTTTTGCTGCTAAATCACTACCAGTGCCTTGAATAGCCTCTAAAATGTGACCATCAGATCTGCAAGACCTGATTCTGAAATGCCATTGATTCTTACACAAAAATGTACTTGCAAAATAATAATTTACATTTCGTAAAAATGACAATAAAATCCACAACTCTGAAATTCAAAAGCGTCCCATGCAGAAGAAACAGAACAAATGTGGTTCCTGATATTGTATCAAAACATGAGAGCTACAATAAGGAGACAGTGGGAGGGAACTTAAAAGAAGGGGGAAAAAAAAAATATTACAAACAGGTATGAAAAAGGACAGCCCTCACAGCTCTTGGGGACCCGACGCTGGGATGTGGAATGCACGTCCACGTGTACATTATCTTAAAACACGTTTCAAATTTTTTTGTTTTTAAAAGACAGTAAAAGTAGATCATTGGGGCTCTGTGGCCACAAGAGGGAGCCCTCCATGCCATCAGTCTTTAATACAAAAGCCTGTTTAGTAATATCCTGGGTGGTACTGCTGACTCCACGGCTTCTGGCTCCAGAACTAAAGGGTTAAAAAAAAAAGTGAGGGAGAAAGAAAAAAAAGAAATCAGAACATGTTTAAAACTAAGATAATCTAATTATTTTGGTGGTTTGAGATTAGTAACGAACAGTTCATCTAGGCCCTTATGTAGCAAAACACTCCTGACAGAAGCATGCTTGTAAATACTTACCCCCTGCTGCCAGCTCTGATTGAAGGCTTGGACTTTATTCATGCCGTAGTTTCCGTTCCTGTTACCAAATCCACCACGATGCTGCTGGCTTCCTCCGCGTCCATGGAATTTCTGTATTAAAAAAAATTTAACAACCCACACACTGCTTACATACTGTTGGTGCATAAGTAATGATACCGATTTTTAAGACCAGGTTAAGGAATCTCTGCGTGTTATCCAGTCTTACCTGGTTGAAATTACCCCTGCTGGGTCCACCACCATGCCCACCACCACGGTTCATGTTGCCTCTGTGAACTGGCTTCCCACGGTTCATCCCACCCCTGTTTGACATGCTGTTCATGCCACCTCGGGATGGGGGTCCTCTAGGCACTAGGTTTCTATTAGGGGGTCCTCCAGCCATCCGGCCATAGCTCCCAGGCCTTGGGAAGCCAACTCTGTAGGCAGGAGGTGGCAGAGCGACTTGAGGCGGCCGACCGTAGCCTCCACGGGGAACGGGCACTAACAGAAAACGATTCAACCGAAATTAGTACCCTGAGTCAACACGGTATTCACACCTTCCTGCAGAGCCAAAGGTCCTGGGGGTGGAGTCAGGTCTAAGCTCTGTCTGGTATAAGAACTGTAAATGTCCAACAGGTGCCAGTATACAGATCAATGTTAAATACTTTGATACACAGGATAAGTGGCGTCCACACAGGAACCGATGAGCGATAAATCACAGAAGCAAAATCACTTTGAGAAGCACTCATGGCCAACTTTGCTAGCCTAGGTGTCCCTCTTGCATGTTTCCTGCTTCCACATGTTTGTGACGCCGTGTGCAGTATCCAGATAGTTCGTCACTTGAAGTGTAGATCTGTGAGCACTGTCTAGCTAGTACACTATTAGCTTATATTACAATAAATAGCTTGGCATTATCACACAGTAAGTACAGTACGGAGACTCGTGTGTATCAGGAAGTGGGAAGAGTAAAATGCATATAAGCAAACTTAGAGGAAGTGCTATTTTAAAAACGTGGACCCAAGCATGGCGTTTCCTGGTATTATCCTTGTTAAATTTGTGTGCAGTCGTAAAGCACACGGCGATAATGATCTGCTCTTTCATCTTCTTGAAACTTCTTGAACTTGGGTTCATGGTTTCCCCATAGAAATGTTTTTTGTGGCACCTGTCAATCGACGGTATCTAAGCTCCGAATGGTGATCACTCGAACCGCATTGCATGAAAGGTCAGCTCTGTTTAACTTCGTACCCGCCTACTTCACATGGCTTGAGGCCTTATCGCTCATTATGCTGCTGTTCATTGTCTTTACATGATTGCTTATCGATCCCTGCGTGGACACCCCTTAATACTGGTTCTCTATTGAGTGAGTGCATAAACCTGCTCTATCAATAAGATCATGTGGCTAGTCGTAAACCTTCTTATGCAGCAGATTCAAGAGGATTTCCTAGTTGTTGTTTTTTCCCCATGGTTTTAATGGTGAACTTACTGCACGCAATTCATTCTGCATGATACTTAAAAAAAAAAAAAAAAAGGTTTATACAGGAAATCTACAAACCCCCCCTCCAACATTTTTTTCCACTCAGTAATGACCTTTTACTATAAAGTTAATACCTAACAGATGAATCCATCCACCTGGTGTGATGGCAGACCTAGCCTTAATTAATCGCAAGGGTCTTTATCCAAGGTGCAGAGGTCAGACTGCCCAACTCTAGCAAATCCACAACATTAAAGTCAAAGAAGAGAGACACATACTCAGAAGAAAAAGAAAAAAAAAGAAGACATCCTTACTTCCTCTGAAGCTGCCACGGTTCTGGAACGCTCCTCTGCCCCCTCGTGGACCCGGACCACCTCCCCTGTTGTACTGGCCTTTGCCCCCTCGACTGCGAGCGCCACCTTTCTTGGGGGTGCCCTGGTTAGGCCTCTTCTCTGGAGGCAGGGCACTCTTGCTCTCTTCTTTGTATTGCTCCAAGAGCTTGGCAGCCTCCTCCTTCTGCAGATCCACATAAGTGACCTCTGAGAAACAGTCACCCACTTCCGGCAATGTGTATATTCCTGAACAAGAGAGCAGAGCAGCAGCTGATTTACATCACAGCACTACGAGGAGAATGACTTGAATTCGGGATAGCTATATAAAAAACCCACCCTAATCTGAATTTCAACAGCTGAGGGGCTGGACGTTGTTAACATCCTCACCATCAGTGGCTGTATTGTAGTGGCGGTAGTGCCCCATGAAAAACCCAGAGGCTTTAATAAATGACTAACTAAAAAAAAAAGTATATTAATTCAGTCTATTGTATGGCGTATATTATGTGTCGTAACGGTTAGCACATTCGCAGCACAACCACCTCTCGTAGGTTTCTTCCAGGAACTCTGGCATCCTCCCACAGTCCAAAGACATGCACATTAGGCTAAATGGCTGTTCCAAACTGCTCCTAGGTGTGAGTGGATGTGTGTGTTTGTGCTGGCTCTGTGATCGACTGGCAAGCTGATCTGGGTGTAACCCACCTTTACCCAGCATTAGAGGAGATCCTAGTAGGATAAAGTGGTTTGGCAAACTAATTTATAAACAATGACCATGAACGTTACTGGCTGGTTGCAGTTAATGGTCAATGAAGTGTAGCCACACCTTCTTACTTTACATTACAATAATGGCAGGGGGTGCAGAAATCGGCATAGGGAAAACTGAAATAGACACTGCAGACAGAGGGAGTTCAGACGAGATAAAAGGACATGTCTGATCTCATGGAAATGAGCAGAGCTAAAACTTGTACCGCAGCCAGCCAGCAGGGGCGCTAGACCTGCGCAGCCTCACTTATGACCCTAACTGCACCATTAACTAAGGCGAGGTGGAAGATAAAGTACCACCCACTGAGCCTGAAGTTAATTATTATTTCAGTAAATATACATATAACATGAGAAAAGCAAACTAAAAAGATTGATGGTTTAAATTTTACTGTTCCAGGTGATCATGGCACCTGCTCCCAGCGGTGCGAAAGTTTCCATCCCATTTTAATTCAAGTATTATTCCTTGGGGTAGAAATCGAATAACCCTGAAATTGCAATCAGACTGTACCATTCCTGTGTAGTGCACAGGCTCACGAAAATTATTGGCACGTCAGGGCCACTAGTTGGAGAACAATCCACCAGTGTAACCTCCAACCACTGGAAAATACCTGTGAAGCAGAGCCCATGGACTTAAACATTGTCCACTTCCTTTTTTTCATGAAATCTCACGTGATTATGAAAATTTGAGTTAAACTTGTTTTTCCTCTTTAAATGAAATTATTGCAGGACCCAAAACACTCTCTGTACTTAAAGGCCGACGAGCTAAAGGAGAGCTCACCCTTCATCTTTAGTACGGCATGCTCAGGTACATCTTTGCCGTCGGTTTCGGCTTTCTTCTGGGTCCGCTCCTTGTAGGCCTCGTCAGTGGGTAAGACCACAATAGCTTTACGCTGGAAGCCAGCAAACAGGCACATCTTCCTCCTCTGGGCAGCAGAAGAAACGTTGGTCTTGCAGAGAGAAAGGTACAGAGGTGAGCAGACCCAGCACTACACACAATTTAACACTTAACCCCCCACCACCACCACCAAACCTCACCCCATCCATACAGAGCACAAGTTAGATCGAGCTCTTACCTGGTCCAAAATGTAGTTCCTCTTTTTGCGAGCAGCGATCTCTATGAACTTGCCAAGGAAGAGAGGTGCACTCTGGGAGATGGCAGTGAGCTTTGCTGTGTCTTTGTTCTGTCTCTTCAGACTGTTAATCTGCAAACAGAGAGAGGAGTAGTTGCTTGTCTTTCAAAAAGAAAAATTCAAGTGGCAGAGGGGCACCTGGGAAGAGATGAGAACACTCACCATCATCTTTTCCACAATGGTGTTAGTTCCCAAAATAGTGTATTTCCCAGGGTTCTGCTCAACGTGTTTCATGACCCATGTGGTCTTTCCTGATCCAGGGAGACCCACCATGACAATCACCTAGAGGATGACCATGAAGAAAGGATTTAAAGAAATTTACACCGTTATGCATTAATAACCATTTTAAACGTGCCTCCCTGGGATGTTGAAATTACCTCGCAGTCTTTCTTGGTCTCGGGTCCCTTGGGTCCACGCACACGTTCATCCACAGGGATGTGCTGGAGGAAAGTGAAGCCCTCCAGCAAAGGAAAAAACGGGGTCTCATTCTGGCCGAAGTTGAATTCCACTGCGCAGTTGTGGCAGAGGACATGTGGGAAGAGAGCGCGTCCAGCCAGAGACTCCTTACTGACTTTGAACGCCACGCCCAGATCCTTTCCATTTTTGGAAAATGAGAGTTCAACTTCATCCCCGTCAAAATTCTGGGGGGTGGGGGAGCAAAGCACAGACAGGAAGAGTGCTGAGCGCATACTTGTACTCTACCAAAATAAAGCTTTGAAATACAGAGGAAATCTTACAATAAAGCAGCCAACAACATCGTTTTCATCAAAAGCCTCGCCGTAGTCTTCAGTCACACAATTCGTCGTCTTCTTCGCTTTGATGGCGAAAGAGTAAGAGTGCTCGTCTTCACCTGGTGGGAATTAAAACTGTAAAATGATGTGTGGGTGTATAT
>JBCNYH010000002.1:1571671-1586396 GCA_039654325.1 Tandanus tandanus | reverse complement strand
TAATAATAATAACAATAATGATAATAATAGTAATAATAATGATAATAATAGTAATAATAATGATAATGATAATAATAGTAATAATGATAATAATAATAATAATAATAATAATGATAATAATAGTAATAATAATGATAATAATGATAATAATGATAATGATAATAATAATAATAATGATTGAATAATAAAAGTAATTATTGTATGTGTGATATGTGTATATGATGTGTGAGGCAGCCCTTTTAAATCAACAAAAGATAACTGATTTAGTGTTTTTTTTTTTCCATTATTAGAAAGAAGCCTGCAATTCACCTGGAACAAGAAGCTTGGGGAAAGAAAAGAAAGTGAACAACTCCTCTAAACTAAGAGCCTTTCGCTATGCAGGTTCCTTGGAACATAATTTGTCTTTGCCTCACCTCTGTGATGATCTAGAGGACTGTTCTGAGAGCGATAAGTCATGCGACACTGTGTTCTGTGTGGATACAAAATGTGCCCTCTCTGATAAAGAGGTCAGAGGGAATCAAGAATTTGTTCCAATAATTCCATCTTTGCAAAGGAACAAGGCAGAATTAAAAAGCTGTTTCTCTGTAAAGCACTGTGATATTTTACAGCCAACCCAAAATTCAAAACAGATGAAAAACCTTTCACCTCACCAGAATTCTAGCGCACCTGACCTGGAGTGTTTCAAGTGCAACACCTTTGCTGAACTACAGAATCGACTGGGAAGTATCGACGAAAGTGAAATGGTTGACTTGCATTCTTGCAAAATACAGACTGCAAATGCTGGCGTTAAATCTGAAGCTCTTTCAAACAAAGTTGTGAAGATACCAACTGAAAAACCAGAGATGAAACAATTTCCAGGCAAAAAACAGCTTAGTGACCAAAAACAAGTACAGCCTCCTCAGAGAGATGCTTTTCTGAAGAACATTAAGGAAATTCCTTGTGAGTTTTCTCACCAAGACAAATTTACTCAAAAAATGATCCCGTTTCACATGGCTGGCAGTTCCATGCACTGTGAACGAGACCCTAAATCCCAAAGCCTTACTCAAACAATGGACACAACCCCTTCTTCACCTTTAACAGTGGAAGGGCAGTCATCTGGTAAATCCACATTGCCCCCCAAGATTCGGGTTCCTCCTGTGGGTAAAAGCTCATCCTCACTGTCTGCTGCCCTAGGGTCCCCGGTTTCTTTTCCTATTACTCGATGTGAAGTTATTCCTCAGTTTTCCACGGAGAACCAAGGAGATAAAGCAACTATTACTGTAACAGTTCAGCAGCCACTAGATTTAAATGGACAAGATGAACTCATATACTCTGTGGTTAAGGAAGTAGAAGTTAGTGGCCCAGTTAATAAAGGCAAAGCTGCAAAAATAGCAAATGTTACTGAGCATGATTCTCTTAAGAAATTGCCACTAGGGTCACAGCCTGTGAAGATTATTGGCAGTGTTGGAAAGGACCAAACTACTGCTGATTCTGTATTTGAAGCTCAAGGTACAATTGGTAAGACAGCAACACATTTATCTACGGGCAAGAGTATTCCTATGGGACAAAACTGCATCGCCAACCCAAAGACTGACAATAACCCCTCTCAGCTAAATGCTAGGTCAAAAGAATCCAAGTCTAAGCCCATCAAAGAGGTGGCCCAAACTGGCCCCACGTCCCAACGTGAGACCTCACAGTTCAGGGAGTACGCAACTGAGAAGGCAGCTGAGCAAGAAGATATGAAGAGAACCTGTAATCAAGGTAGTGGGCAGGTTTATAGAGAGTTCAAAGGCAAGGCTTCTCCAACAAATCAGTCGATATCAGAAGATGTTCATGTGATACCAGAAGAAAATCTAGTCAGTGTTTACTCAAATTATGACACAAACAGTCTTAAAAGATCTTGGCTTGGTACTGACAAAGAGCCTACCTGTAAGGATTCCTCTTTTCCCTGGAAAAGTGAGACTTCATATAGTCCAAAAGCAACACTAGAAGAAAATATTTATGTGGCTAAACCAAGTCTCCTGGACTTTGCAAAATACAGTAAATCAATGCCCTCAGTGTCAAGATCAAATAACAGTAGTCCTGGTAAGAAAAATAGAAAACATGTGCACCCTAACATAAACCCGACAACCTCAGAGAATCAGCTCAAAACCCCAAACAGCAAATCCCTTCTTGATGAGAGCACTAAGCTATTTAGTGCAAAACTGGAGCAGCTAACAAACCGAAGCCGATCCCTGAGTAGATCAAATGTAGAATGTGTTGCTGTAAAGCCTTTTGAGCAAAGCAGTACTGTGTTCACTCAAGGCTCTTTGAGGAGTATAGAGGGCAACTGTACCCCACCAAGGGTCAGGAGACATCTTGAGATGGAAAATCACCAGGATTTGGCTTCTAAATTAAGTTTGGAAGGACAATGTGCATCAGCTCATGCTAAAAGCCCTGCCTGTCCTAGTTTGCTGACAGTGATTGAAACAGATTTCATGACTATGTCGAACCATAGCCTTAGGAGAGTTCCAAGGTTTTTCCCACTTTATGATGTTGACGAAAGAGACAATGTCCCATTTTGTAAGAATAATCAGTCCAATATGTCAAATGTGAACAAGGTTTTATCTAGCCCAGCTATACACAAGTTGTCTGGAACAGCCCCAAATTCATGTGCATCACCAAAATCTAACAGACGCTCAATAAACAGAAGCTCAAGTCTGTCTCCTAATGGATTTTCCAGAAAACAAATATCATGGTCATCTCAGTCTTTGTCTCGAAAGCAGTTAAAAACATCTATCTCCTCCAAATATCCAAGCAAAATCCTGAACGGACGGGTTGAGTTTCTTAGAGCAAGTGAGGATTCTCTTTCAAGTTCCAGCCAAGGTAGCTCAGAAATCGATAATCTTGAGGAGTCAAAAAGAAAAATTAAACTGTTGAGCCACACCTTGCCTTCACCATACAGTAGGATTACAGCGCCACGCAAACCAAACCACTGCAGTGGGCATGCCAGTGATAACACAAGTGTTCTAAGTGGAGAGCTTCCTCCTGCCATGTGTAAGACTGCGTTGCTGTACAATCGTAACAGTATGGTCAGCAGTGGGTATGAAAGCCTGAAGAGGGACAGTGAAACCACACATAGTAGTACTTCAATACATGACTCAGTCAGCGATCAGAGCTGCTTCTACAATACTCTACCAGGTGTTCCAAGGAGTTCCAAAAAAAGAAACAACACAGGTAAGCCATCTACAAGAAACACTCTTTAAAGATCAGATATACCCATTTTCAGACCTCTAATTTCGGACATTGGTGGAGCACCAAATTATGATTCCTAATCTAAAAACTCTACAGCTCTTCAGAATGCCGCTGCCCCACCTCCCCAAAACAGTGACTTTGAGTGTGTATGTGTGTGTGTGTGTGTGTGCGCGTGTGCGTGCGCTGGATGGCCTGTTTGGCTTCCTCCTCCCATTTATGGTTTTCCCACTCTCTGTGCTTACTCTGCTCTAATTGGTCACTTTTTCTAGGAGGCAGACCATAAAGGGCAGATACACCGCTGTGCATGGGGTTCGAGGGCAGTGGGCTGTTCGTCAGAAGGCCCAGCAGGGCATGACGCACTACTGTGCCCAAAAATTTATAAATAAATAAATATAATAAATATAACCTTGTCTTTACAGCTAGCTCAAACAGCCCAGAAGGAAAATTTAAGCATGTACGAACCTTGTTATTTGACACCCTGGTGCCATCCACACTAACAACGTTTATGAGTTAAAAAGTGAACAAAAAAGTGTAGTGTCTCACCTTCTAGGTATATATTTTTACATTTAAATGTTAATTAATGCCTCACTACTATTTCTCAGTTCTCAGACATCCATCACTGGACACCGTTTCATCTTTAAGGTCTGTGAGTGGATCCAAAATACGCTGGGTGGATCGTGGTACCTCAGATGCATATGAAATTAAAGTTTATGAAATCGACAATGTGGATAGTTTACAGAGGAGAGGAAAGGCAGGGAACAAGGTAAAATCTAAAAAATTCTGTAAGTTGTCATCTGGTGGATCTGTTCATATCTCACCTTAGTTATTATGTTATACGGGCACCATATACACATTAACTGTGAAGGAATTAATGCATTAGCATTATAGTTCATATTTGGCATGGATTCATGGGCACGGCTTTGGTTAATGGCACTTTATTTTGGCCATATTGTCAGAGTATTGTCTGCTTCAGTGCCAAGCTGAAATTTCTGGAGCATCGACAACAAAGGATTGCAGAGATGAGGGCCAAGTACAACACCCTAAAGAGAGAGCTGGAACTCGCCAAACAGCATCTGATGGTGGATCCAGAGAAATGGAGCCATGAGTGTGAGTGACAGAAGGAATTTATTTGTCTTATTTCGTTCATTGTTCCTTTAAAGGTTTTCCCAACAACACACTGATTCTTTAAGGCGGATTCTTTCAGTTAGCATTAAGTCCCTGGCTTGGCAAGGGAATTTCTGTATGAAGCTTACTTGTGAAGACATGCACATTAGGCTGAACTGGCTGTTCCAATTTGCCCCTAGATGTGAATGTGAGTGTAAATGATTTTGTGTGTGTGTGTGTGTGTTGAGGGTGCACCCCACCTTCACTGCGTGTTGGCTGAGATAGGCTCTAGCCTCCCTGTGACTCTAGTAAGACTAAGCGATTTGGCAAATGAGTGAATAAGTGATTCAGATGCCATTAGCCAAGGTTTTGGAGTTTTATGACATGTTTTTGATGTGATGTGATATGTACAGCCGCCTCCAAAAATAATGAAACAGCAAGGCCAATTAATTTTTATAAATTTACAATCAAAACTAAAAAAATTATTTGTCTCTGTAGCCAATTCCCACCCACCAAGTAGTGCCCCCCATTTACATGGCCACCGCCAAATGTGTCAAGTTCGCAAGCATATTCTCCCTCTGTGACACGTAATGCCTGCCACCCGCATCATTATGAACAAAACCGCTATCTACCCTCTGGTATCTATGATCCTGTAGATGCATATGATTGGCTGTTGATTGCTTTAAGTGAAAAGGAGGTGAACCTATACCATCTCTCCCTCCCTCCCAAAAGAGCTCGGCCAAACAGCTCGAATGGACTCCTGACCGCAGATACCTGTGTGCCTCTACCTGGATTCAAACTTCCAATCTCCAGGATTATAGCAGTGCACCTTGTCAATACTCCACTCAGAACCCAAAGCCAATTAATTTGTTTTTAATGTTCACTAAAGTAGAGAGATCAGCACTTATTTTCCCTGCTATTTACACCATCCTGGGTATAGAAAGAATCATTCATTCATTCATTTTATAAGCCACTTATTCCTAATTAGGCTTGTGTGGGGGTTGTGTGTTTTATGGCGGGCCTGGTGCCCATTTCAGCCGACTCTGGGTGAGGGCAGGGTACACTCTGGACATCCAGGCCATCACAGGGCCAACACACATACAACTATTCACACTCACACCTAGGGGTGATTTGGAACAACCAGTTAGCATACTGTGCATATTTTTGGACTTTGGAGTATCCAGAGGAAACCCATGCAAGCACAGGGAGAACATGCAAACTCCACACAGAAACGCCCGAGCCCGGGAATCGAACCCAGGCCTTCTTGCTGTGAGGCGAACGTGCTAACCACTGCGCCACTGTCCTGGCTAGAAAGAAAGAATCACCCACTTGAAAATATTCTCATTTTACTTCTTTGTAGCCTGAAATGAAGACACACAAAAATATATTTCTAGCTGTATTTATTCACTGCAACTTATAACAGTCAAGTAAAAGATATAACAACATCAGCTCAGAAAAACAGAATGACTAAGATGGTTAAAGGATCAGCCCCCAGTGTCAGCATTTTGTGGAACCACCTATTGCTTTGATTACAGCCATGAATCCATGGGATTTTTCTCTATCAACTGTCACATTGAGACACAATATTTGTACAATATTTAATATTTTTATGTATGTACAATATTTGCTCCACTCATCTGTTCTTCAGTGCTGTCACTGTTCAAGCTCAGCCAGATTGGATGGTGAGGTCTTTGGTATGCAGTCTTCAAGTCATTCCGCAGATTATTAACAGGGTTTTAGTCTGGACTCTGACTAGGCCATGCAAGAACATTCACCTTTTTGTCCTTCAGCCTCTATGTGGTCAACTTGAGGTCACTGTCATGTTCGAAGGTAAATCTTCTTCCTACTGACAACTTTCCGGCAGAAAGCAACTCATCAAAGATTTGATGGTATTCTGCCCCATTCATTTTTCCTTCCATCTTAACAAGTGCCCCAGTCCCTGCTGCAGAGAAACACCCCACAAAAGGACGCTACCACCGCCATGCTTTACTGTAGGTATGGTATTAGCTTTCCTGCAGATATACTGTTTGGAGTTGAGGCCAAATAGTTTGATTTTGGTCTAATCTAGCCATAACATCTTTTTACATTTGGCCTCAGAATCTTCAAGGTACGTTTTTTGCAAAGCTGAAACGAGACATGACCTAACCCCCCATACAAGCCACATTTCTGATATTGTTGTCACATGCACACAGTAATCAGTGTTTGACAAAAATTACTGTAACTGCTTGAAGTTGCCATGGGCCTCTAGGTAGCCTTTCTGATCAGTTTCCTCTTTGCTCTTCCACAGTTTGGAGGGATAACCTGATCCAGGAAGGGCCCTGGTACTACCAAACATTTTCCTCTTCTTGATTATAGACTTTACTGTGCTCCTAGGGAAAAAGCTTTAGAATTTTTTGTATACATCTCTTGACATGTGCCTGGCCACAACTTTATCTCTGAGATCTTTTGACGTAGCCTTGCTATCCTTAGTTGACTGTTTGCATTCAGTTACACTTCCAAGCACTGGAATACTCTAAGAATAGCAATTTGTTATACTGAAATTATCCAAATAATTATAATCAAAGATGGAAGTCAATTAGCTTAATCTGAATAGAGAAGGTGATTAGTTACACCTGATTAAATGTAAAGTATTTTTAGAAGGGTGTGATCTTTAACCATCTCAGTTATTCTGTTTTTTCCCGCCGGAACTGGCTCTTGGCTGTTGTACTGAGTTGTATTGTATAAGTTGTATTGAGTAAATATAGTTGGAAAATATTTTTTTGTGTGGGTATTCATTTACAGGCTGCAGAGCAACAAAATGTGAATCTTTAGTAGGGATGATTCTTTTCTATACCCGCTGTACATCACAGATATGTTAAACAACATGGAATATAGCAGTGGTTTTCCAAGTGATTTAAAGCATGACATGGCATAGGAACATGACAGGGAACAGGTGTATCATATAAGATTGTTTAATCAATAAGTAGCCCTGGATAACGTCTCTCAGCTTAAGCTTTGGCTTTCACCATATTTCTGTTATTGTTTTTTGACGCCACACAAAAGTCTTCAGTGCACAACAAAAAAAAAACCTATTTGGCCTTGCTGTCACAATGCTTCTGGAGGGGACTGTATCAATGCAATGCATTTTTTTTGTATACAATTAAATGAAAGTGTTATACAATTTTATTCAGTGAGTAATTTCTACTCTGGTCTTCACAGTTGACCTTTGGCAGACATTTGAAGTAGATTCTTTGGAACACTTAGAGGCCCTTGAGCTGGTCACACAGCGTCTGGAATGCCAAGTCTTCCGCTGCAAGGCACATGTCATGATGGTTACCAGTTTTGATGCTTCACCAAAGCGAAGACAAAAGAAGAAATATAGACCACCTGTCGATTATAAGGCATTCATAGGAATATAACATAGCCAGAGTTCAAATTCATTTTAACTTTTACTTTGAATGGTATACGGAATGTACTGTAAGGCTGGAGAATTTCTTTCTTTTGAACCGCACGTTTGTGTAGTCGACTGGCTGCATGGTGAACATAATTCACATAGTCCACACATACAATGTGTTACAGAAGGATTCCACTACAGACTGGATTTGGTGCCACAACTTTTCTTCAGAACTTATGAAGAAAAAAACTCATTTTTTGAAGTTATGAAGAAAAAAACTCATTTTTTTTTTGTTCCTACTGATCATGTGCTTATTGACATCTTAACATTCCATCTCAAAACTGCCCCAGCCGTTCATATGTGTATTGCTTGCAGGATGTGAGATGTGGCATTAATTTCTGAGGGCATGCACAACCTACACTCCAACCTACAGGTATAAGCAAGTATATATCTGCCCTGAAAACTCTGCACTGAAACCGCCAGGTGGGAAATACACCTCCTTCTCAAGTCTGTTTTGATTTGAAAGGTGCCTAGTGATAGCCATCACACTCACACCACTGGAAGGGGCAACAGTAACCTTGCAGCACATGTTGAAGGTGTATGGTAATATCAATGTAGCAGTAACACATACTTCTTGGAGTGGTTCACCTCAAATTTATGTCTATTTGAAAGGACGTTTCCTTGTAGAGGTGGATATTACATAAGTTGTTAGTGTCTAGCCAACAGTGTCCAGCAAAATCCACCCCATGTCCAGGACAAGTCATCGAGGTAGCAGTGCATACAAAGTGTACTTATAGCCAGCCATGTAACTCACCATGCTTTAGCCAAAGTGATCCAACATAAAATAGAGAGTGGGCCATTACAGGTAAGTACAGGAGACATCCATGGTGCTACATACAGTTTTAGCATAGATGAGACTTGGTGTTGTCTTGTAGAAAAAACAAGTTCTTGGCGGTCGGGCTGCGTCCAGACAGTGAGATACGATGAACATCATTTGTATAACATCTTGCAACCAATGGCATAAAACCCTGTATGATGTGCGCTCTTGTATTCAGGAGTGTTTTTGGCATTGTTTGGTGACAGTCTTCATTTGGTGATTCAGTAAAAGGGTCAGACCCCCACACAAGTTGCAAATTCTGGTGCAAATTAGAGACAGCAAGTTAGATGTGGCTGGACCCACCTGAGGAGATTCTCTTGAAGGTATTGAGAGACATTTGAACTTCTGCCATCCTGACTGTTTATATAACTGATATCACAACTTTGTTTCAGCTCACAAACATCTGGCAGCATCTCAGAAGCAAAAAGAGCTAAAGGGGCATTCAGAGTACAGGGTACCTCTGCCAGGCACAAATTAATTATTATAACTTTCCATAGTTATAATAATATGTCTCCCCCAAATGGGTGTCGGATGAACATTCTGCCCCATGTTAAAGATCTTTTTGGGATGTCGGGAAATTTTTTTTTCAACATGATCCTATGCACGTATCACCACCAAAATGTATTGTTTTCTTTTCCACACCCAGGCCCCACCTCTCCTTCAAGTTTGATGAAAATCAGATCAGTAGTTTTTGCATAAAACTGCTAGCAGAAAAAAAATCCCTTATTGAATGCTTTTTAAGAAGCGTTTAGTAAATTCCTGGATCAGATCGTGATCCGGATCTGCTCTAAAATGTTTCTGGCTCTTGCCAGGCCCATACACCATCCCTCCACCAAGTTGGGTGAAAATCGGTTCAGTAGTTTTTGTGTAATTCTACTAAAATTCAAACAAGCAAACATACGCCGGTGACTACAATAGGCTCTCCTGCCAAGCAGCAGCAGTGTGTATATCCATGTTTCCCTGTGGCACCACACCACTTGGTGAAACATATTTGGTGAGACATTGTATAAACTTGATAGAATATTTTATACCAAGGCAACTTGCATGTAGCTGGTACCTAGTTTCTTCTGAATGAAAAAAGAAATCTTGGAAGACAGGTCACCTATAGGTCAGATTTTAGTCATAGGCTGCTAAGCAGATAGCTCCTTATTGTGTATTCTGAGGATATGACATATATATAGGGCGAGAAGAAGAAAAGGGGAAAATGGCTGCATGAAGCCATATTAAATGCAAACACTGCATCATAACTATGTGACTTTATGGAACATCTCAACATAAGTGCTTCTGCACAAGGAGGTATCCTGATGTGTGTTCAGCAAGTCGAGTGATCACACTAACGTTGCATGTGAAAAGGTTAGCTATCCTGAATAGAAGTTATTGTTTGTACTTAACAACAAGTTGTCAACAACAACAGAATGGCATCAAAGGCTTTTTCACCATCTGTGTCCACCAGAGTTAGTTGCTTTTGTTTTCATGATGCAGTGGTTACTGGAACAAAGCACCTCTGTGCCTCATCGTGATGGTTTTTAAGCGTTGCATGAACACAAATGTTCAGAAATGAATTATTGAAAACAAATGAGTGTTTGCTCTGCTGAACTCTCCTCAGGTGTTTGTTATCATCCCTGGTGGTTAGGCGAGGTGAAAAGGAACTTAAACGAATATTACAAAATCGGTGTTCATGCCTCTAAGGCAGGGGTTCCCAAACGACTGCTTTACAAATATAGTCGTGACAGAAACTCACAATTTTAATATCATGTATTTTGTGTGCTAATATTTAAATACTACTGGGAGTCACATTCAAACAGGTCTCCCTGAAACATGCTATTTTAATTATCTTCCGTAGTCTGACATGCAGCAATAAAAATGGACAGATTTCTCTGCCCATCTACCTCTGCTGAATAAACGAGCATTGTGTCTCAAATCATTTACATTTATGGCATTAGCAGACACCCTTATCCAGAGCGACTTTCATTTATCATTTTTATATACCTGAGCAATTAAGGCCCAACAGTGGCCAATTGGTGGTAATAGGGCTTGAACTTCTAACCTTTGGCTTAATGAACCAGGGTCTGAACCACTAAAGCCACCACTGCCCAGATTAACCTGTGCATTATTCTGGAGCATTTTTATACAATAACTTTACGTAATTGTTTTCTTATTATAGTTTTGTGAATTTGGGTGTCCTGGTCGTGTAGTGGTTAGCACGTTCGCCTCACAGTAAGAAGGTCCTGGGTTCGAGTCCTAGGTTCAGCGAGGGCATTTCTGTGTGGAGTTTGCATGTTCTCCCTGTGCTTGTGTGGGTTTCCTTCGGGTATTCCGGTTTCCTCCCACAGTCCAAAGACATTAGGCTAATTGGCTGTTCCAGATTTCCACTCGGTGTGAGTGTCAATGGTTGTGTGTGTTGGCCCTGTGATGGTCTATCAAGCTGCTCAGGGTGTACCCTGCTTTCGCCCAGAGTCGGCTAAGATAGACTCTAGTCTTCCCGCAACCCGAATAGGTTTAAGCGGTTCGGTGAATGAGTTCTGTGAAATATAAAAACTTATCATGTAGCTTTTAAACCTACTGCAGACTCTGTTATTCCTACGATTCTTCTGGATTTTATAGATTAGTACATACATTTGAATGTAAAGAATTTTTGGTCTGGGATGCAGATCATGACGATTATGATGACAGCAGAAAGTCTGAAAAGTACAGAGCCTGTCAGTGTGTATTATATCATTGTGCATTAAAATGCTAAACATTTTAGAGTTCTTCTTCTGCACGTGCAAGCAAAATCACAAAACATCTGCTTCGCATCAGGCCACATCACATCATCCCGGTGTTCCAGTTTAACTGGTTTTCATGTTAATTGTTCATACTGGCTTACAGATGTTTAATTTCCACTATTTCTGCTGACATTTTCCTTTTACTCTGTATGACTTCTGCAGATTCGTCAAGATTATAAATCTGATTCAGAGTGAAATCTGACGCTCCACTTGGTTGATTAGTACATTTAAACATGTCATGTCTGTGTTTTGCACCAACACACATTATACAAACAAAAAAACCCAACAATAATTCTAATGTATACACGGCTATCACGTAAACATTGCATTGAGTGTCAGAATCAAACACAGCACAAACACATAGAACTGCACCAAGCCGAGTGTAAAATAAATAAGAGGAGAAAATAAACTTCAATCTCCAACAGCTTCCAGCTTAATCACTGTTAGTACAGACCGGGTTACTGACACCAGATAACACAGACAGCCATATTAACTTGTTACTGACACACATAAACATGGGTCCAGCCGTGCTTTTTGAGAGCGAATATAACTGTAGATTATTCACTGGTCCCTCAGTGGACTGGTAGTTCAGGTAGTTAGGAGTCATGCTGGTGCATGAAAGATCATTTAAACATGCAGGATCGGGTTCAAAACCCACCGTGCTTTATTTTTTTTACCTGTCTTACAGTTTAAACATTAGAATTATTGTTGGGGTTTTTTGTTTGTGTAATTTGTGGTGGTGTAAAACACAGACATGACATGTTTAAATGTATTAATCAACCAAGTGGAGCGTCAGATTTCACTCTGAATCAGATTTATAATCTTGACGAATCTGCAGAAGTCATACAGAATAAAAGGAAAATGTCAGCAGAAATAGTGGAAATTAAACATCTGTAAGCCAGTATCAACAATTAACATGAAAACCAGTTGAACTGGAACACAGGGATGGTTTATTTTTATATAACAACAATACTCCTCACTAAAATGGTATGGGATATTCTTCTGGTTTTTAGCACTTATAATACACATATAGATTTAATAATGCATATCCTTATAAAAATAATAAAATGTTTCAATATTACTGCAGTCCAAAATTCTCAATCGATGATTTAAATAAGCATTGTGGCCAAATGGTTGGGTCACAGAAAATTCTTAATGTTTGGGAACCTCTGCTCTCAAGTACATCTAATGTATGTAGCTACTACACGCTGCTCCTGCTCTTGTTAGACCTGAAAACAAATGGGTGCTTTGGCAGCAGCTAACGCTTGGATACTGGTCAAGGCAACATACTGGAGAGCAGAGATACAAATGACCTTGGCAGATGGAGGTCCGAAATCAAGCTGGCCAATAAAACCAGTTTACAAATGCCTTTGCTCCTAATTTGCTTCTTAAGCATGCAAACGATGTTCCAAATGCATTATTTGTCCATTTGTCTTCATGTGTCACATATTTGTATAAAAAAAAAAAAAAAAGAATAATAAATCAACTTTGTAGTAGGATTTTGTATGGTAATATAAATGTATTGGTTTGTACTGTACATATTTATTTGCTGTGGTCTTATTTATAATTTATATGGAAACTCATACACACTAACAAATTTCCTTATACTGTATGTTGGATACTTCTTACTGTGATTAAAATACTCATTTTGCTTACTACATACAGAAGTCATCATTACTTGTAATAATTTTAATCCAATTTCTTCATCCATTCATTTCTTTGGCACCTTATGAGAACTTTGTGTTTAATTCATTTTCTTTGTTAGATTTGCTGTGTTACATCACTGTAACTGCAATGCACAACGTGATTTACCTAACCAGCCTGTAATCCTGTCAGAAACAAAATGTCTCCCCTAGGATAAAACAGAGAAGGCAACTGAAGCAATGTAGTCATAAACCAGTAAGACCTCAGAATTCCTTTGTTCCAGGGCTGTGTTCATCTATTTCTGCTCCAGTTCCTACATTTCAGTTGATTTAACTTAGTTGATCCACTAAGATATGAATGCATACGATTTCCCCTTGGTTCTTATTTTATTTTATAGTGGAGCCCCATTGGCATGGAATATGACTTCAATAGTTGTCCCGTGTCCATGCCCGATTGCTCACTTGATGCTGATTGGCTGTTGTGTATCGCTTGCACAATAACGAAACCCAAAAAATAGAAGCTCATACACCACCGCTCAGACTCACAGAGAATAGAAAAAAAACACAGCCTGACTCAGGTAAGCAGACAAACTTTCGCCAAGCTAAACGACACCCAACATTAACGGGAACACAGAACATGAACTTGTTAAATGTATGATTAATCTAACAAGACAGGTGATACAAATGAAGGCAGAACTCAGTGGGTGAAAGGAGGTGAAAAGAAAGCCCAGTGTTAGCCTTTCCATCTTTCACTCTAGACCGTAGTTGGTAAACTCAGAGGAGATTTATTTATTGTTTTATTCAGGCCTTAAACAAGTTGCGCTACTCTTATAATACCAGCCTTGGACACCGATCCATAGAGAAATTTATCGGGAGCGCCGCCTTTGGACAGTGGCTGAATCTTTATATTAATCTGTAGGGAAGGGGAACAGTGAAGTTGCTTCTGTTAGATCTGATTATTAATTTTGAAAATTTTGACCATATCTTTATGTAAGTGTGGTTGATTTTTTTATTGCAAAACTGTATATGCAAATATGTATATATAGTTTTATAATAAGCAGGTTTCTAGGTGTCAATCAGATATTCATAAAATGCTTGTCTTTTACTGTCATGATTGGGTTTTCTGTGGCACACATTAATAATTTAAAAGCGTTTAATCTGCACATTAATCAATTCAAAGCCGAAATATAATTTAAACATGATGGAAACTGTTGAAGAACAACATTTCAGAACATGACACTGTTTGGATCTATTGAAAAATGGAATGAGTTCATCTACTGGTTATGATGATGATCCTTTAAAAATCCTACAGAGTTTCAACCACTCAGTCTTGAGATGTCGTGCTAGCAGGAATCACTGATGGATGCACGGATGAATGGATAATAACTGTGCATTTAATAATGAATAATGTATTAATACTGCAGACTGTAAGACAGTTAAAAGACAGTGTGTGCTTTGTGTTAAATAATTAAATTTTGAGAACCAATCAAATTAGAGCAGCTGCCTGATGAAAGCCTACACTTACAGGTACCAAATGCTTATTCAAAATCACAGAGGCAGTGATAATGGACATCTTCAGAGTTGAATTCTTTTATTAATTCAGAGAAAGGAAGGAAAAATATGCAGATGTGCATGCATCAAACAACCCCCCCCACCACCACCACCACCACCACCACACGCACGCACGCACGCGCACACACACACACACACACACACACACACACACACACACACACACACACACACACAC
>JBCNYH010000002.1:1470893-1482037 GCA_039654325.1 Tandanus tandanus | reverse complement strand
GTAAAGCTGCTTTGTGACAATGTCAATTGTAAAAAGCGCTATACAAATAAAACTGAATTGAATTGAATTGAATAGTACACTAGTAAACCCTGGTGGGTAGTAAGTGGGCTGAAAATGGGTCCTATATGAGATTCCATGTCAACTGCCCACATTAATTCATTCCCCATTAGTAATCCAAGTAAGATCCACATAGGGTCCTACTTGAGATACTAAAGTGGGATGTACTTAGTTGACCAACGTGGGCCCCAGTTAAGATGTCCACTTTGGGCCCATGCCCACTTGTAGCCCAGGCATAACCCAGGTGTCAACACATGTGGGCAGTTGACATGGGGCCTCTCTGCAACCTGTAGACGATCCCATACTTATCGTATGAATCCCATAAAATCGTTAAAACAGAAGCTATCGGCCTCAGATTTTACACATGGAAAGAAATTAATCTAGATATTTGAATGAGATTAACTTTAACAAGTGCTGTCTTCTCCTTTAAGTCTGGCTGTCACATCTATACCTGCCAAAACCTCATATTCTTAATACGACTCAATAGTTTACACAGAAACTTCACACGCTCCTTAAATAATCCAGATATTCATTAAACCACCGCAGAACCTACTGCCTGTGATATTTACACAGCTTAGTTGTGCATGTCGTGTTGTTTTGAACACTTTGTTGTTGCAGTTCATTGTCCACACCTGTGTATAGTTTTGAGAATTGCTTAGTGACTATACGGACAATAAAGAAAACTCCAACTAAACTCATTTTTTTCAATGTTGCTTTGATTGTTATTCTTATAACATACACCAAAAATGTAAAGACTATATGTTAAACTCATTACCTCTCTGTGCCAAAAACCTGCAGCAGCCAGCAAAGCCTCCCCAGGCAGCGTAGTGCAGAGCTGTGTTTCCTTCTGCAGTCATTACTCCCATATCTGCCAGATATGCAGACAACAGCTGGAGGATCTGAAGAGGAAAGTAGGTGAAGTTGAAAGAGGTACTTCAGCCAAAAAAGCCAAGATTGTTAATAATATACAGTGGATAAGACACAGACAACAACAGTTCTACACTTTCTTTAGAATTTAAAAAAACAGCTAACCTGATTATGGCTAGGGTAGGGTAGGGGATTTTTTTATAGAAACCAGCAAGAGTAAGATAGATTTTAAAGGTACCCAACATATAAATCCCTCCCCCTCCTTTGAACCCTCACCCCAAAGCCACTGCCCACTGCCACAAGAGAAAGCACTAGAGGGGTGTGTGTGTGTGTGTGTGTGTGTGTGTGTGTGTGTGTGTGTGTGTGTGTGTGTGTGTGTGCGTCCTTGTCAAATTTGACTACCTCATACATATGTAAGAAAACACCAAACATTATCATAAATAATGCAAACAACAAAAATGGCAACAACTGTTAAAACTCGTCGCAACTAGATTTATCAACATATGTGCAATATATCTGTCTAGACTTGTGGAAGACCCCACTCATGCTTAAGGGGTATCTCACCAAAAGCAAATATTCCGGGATGCTGGTGACTTGGGGGAAACTCATTTTTATTTATTTATTTTTAAATTTGGACAAAATTGTATTGCAGCGAATAGTTCTGGAGTAATAGATATTCTGGCATCATTCATTTCATGAACTGTTCTCCAACTACTCGCCACAAACTTATTCAAATATATGGTGAATAAACTGCGACAATGGATTCGCCAAGTGTGTCTGCTTTTTGTCACCAGGAAGTACCGCTAACTTGTTAATTGTTCCCCATGTTCAGGGTACAGGAGACATTCAGCTGACTGTCAGTCGAGGGCTCAGTGACCTTGGGGAGTAGTTATGGAGCGTTTGGGAACTCTATTATTTATTTATTTATTTATTCATTCATTCATTCATTTACTGCATTTGTAGTGAGTTTATTTTGAGCATATTAAAAGTAAATTTTTTGGTTCAGGAAACGATGGGGAACATTCAGAGAACATGGCGAATACTCGAGAATAGTAAAATATTTGTGGGGAATTTTTAGCAAAGTCAACAAACACAAACGTTCATAATTTGGAGAGATACAGTACTCTCTTTAATGAGTTCATAAACAAGTTAGTAGACAGGTCAGTAGGCCATTCAATCATGTTATTTGGACTAAATAAAATGAATGGACTGACTTTTTTAAAGCCCTGCAACAGTGCTATAGATAATGGATGGATAGATGGATAACAAAAATGCATCCAAATATTGACCTAACCTAGCTTTATACATTCATTCATTCATTCATTTTCTGAACCACTGAATCCTAATTAGGGTCGCAGGGAGGCTGGCGCCCATTTCAGCCGACTCTGGGCGAGGGCAGAGTACACCCTGGACAGCTCGCCAGGCCATCGCAGGGCAAGCTTTAAACATGACTATTGAATAATGAAATATATTTTATAGTCACTTCAATGTAGCCTCCTTCAGCAGCGAAGTGAACTGCGTTGAACCTCTTGTTGTCCAGCATGTTGACATTTGCCCCTCTTTTAAGGATGGCTCTCACCAGCCCTACAGCTCCTGCTCTTACCGCCTCCATTAGAGCCGTGCGCCCAGTCACCTGTAAGTGCAAACATAAAGAATCTCTCATCACATACCTGCTATCACTATAGTTTAATCTTATGTCTCCTCATACCATGCTGTAGCTGACAGCAATTCAACAGATACAGCATGATGACTATGTGACTCACCGCACCATGTGACTATACTGTACTTCATACAATGCGTCAGAGTGAATAAACTTCCGACACTGATCTGGTATGGTGTCCAACACAAAATGTTCATTTTGTGTAACAGTGTAGTCCAAACCGAGCTTGGATTTGTGTAGCAGGTGTACCCCGCCTTCTCCCAGTGTCGGCTGAGATAGGAACTAGCCTCTCCGTGACCCTAATAGGATTAAGTGGTATGGCAAATGAGATGAGATGAGAATTACCTGTATTTATTAATACATTTATCTTAAAATATGGCCTGATTTTTACTTGAGTTACAAGAACAACACTCAGAGAGCACAAACCTCTGCAAAGCTGAAAAAATATATTTTTTCTACGTTATGTTTTTTGTTTGTTTTTTTGTTTGTTTGTTTGTTTGTTTGTTTTTTTAACATGTCCAAGTTCAGGTGGTGTAGTGATTAGCATGTCTGCCTTACCGCAAGAAGGTCCTGGGTTAGCATGTTCTCCCCTTGCTAATGTGGGTTTCCTCCAGGTACTCTGGTTTCCTCCCACAGTCCAAAGTCATGCAAATTGGTGTAATTGGCTGTTCCAAATTTACCCTAGGTGTGAGTGATGAGTGTGTGAATGGTTGGGTGTATCCTGCCTTCACCCAGTGTTGGCTGAGATAGGTTCCAGCCTCCCTGCAACCCTGATAGGATAAAGCGGTTGAGCAAATGAGTGGGAGTTAGAGGGAATTACACAGGTACTGAAAAGGAAACCTCAGTACACATGCACACAGTCCTTACAAATTAATATTACTGTAATGTCTTCTGATGCTGTTACCTGTAATGCCTTAACAGTGTTTTTGGTGGTCTACAAATAACGTTATGGAAACTTTTGTGCAACGTTCATGAAACAAAAATAATTGTTAGAAGGGTGGGACCATTACTTTTCTAAAGTAACTAAAACAATAATCTAAAAGCTTTTTTTGTTTGTTTATTTGAGATGTTTTAATAAACTTTGTTGAAGATCTGAGAGTAAAAAATATAGAGGAAATATAGAAGGAGCCAATACTTATTCACAGCACTGTGTGTGCAACCTGATATTTTATGTAAAACAAATCAAAAATGTTCATACCCAGAGACTGAAATTTCACACTGGAAGTTTGTTTGTAAGTACACTATTTTTTATTTTCCCTATATGTTTCTAATTGTTTGAATGAATAATAAAACACACACACACACACACACACACACACACACACACACACACACACACACACACACACACACACACTCCTTCCTTTACATGATTGACAGAATTGGGGTCCGCCCCTTTCTCCAACAGGCCAAGGCAAATGCCCTCACACTCCCGAGCGTTCTCGCAGGCCTGCAGGAAGAGCGGCATGCCTGCGTGTGACACGTTGTTTACGTCTGCACCATTGCTCAGCGCCACCTGCAGGCAGCGTGCATGTCTTTTGGTGGGACAGAGGCAATAGAAAAGCACACCTAGGAGAACAGACAGAGGCAGATCACATAACAAAGATTTAATGACCCTGCACTGATCTGTAATTAGACAGACCCACAAAATGGAGGATTCTGCACTCTGCAGTGTTTCATCTCCAGAGAAGCCCTACTGATCGTTAACTTGTGTGATATGAATTAAAATGAGTACTGAAATGTCACTGAGGATATGGAGATACTGTATCACTAAGGGTGTTTTGGACCACATCGGTATATTGGTGTTGGGAGAGAGAGAGAGAGAGAGAGAGAGAGAGAGAGAGGGAGAGAGAGAGAGAGAGAGAGAGAGAGTAGTGCATCATCTAGATACTCCAGGTACTTTAACACTCAGAGCAGCACGAGTAGTGGCTCTGGATATTGTGATAAATGTAGCACTGAAGAGGCTTGCTTTAAAGCATGGAGCATCAATAACACTTAAAGTAAATAGAAAAAATATACAGTACACCCAAAACAAGCTACATCACCATCTTTACTATAGGGTTAGAATACTTTTTCCGTTTTTGCACATTCATTCAATTAAAAATTTTATTAGAAATTTTTATATATAATAAGATCCTTTTTTTGCTATTTGATTTTGCTATACTGTATTAATTCCACAAGGGAAATTATTACCTCTGCATTTAACCCATCCAAAGTAATTTTTCCTGCTGATTCGAGAATCAAACCAGTGACCTATCAGTCCCAAAGCCCCATCTCTAACCGTTAGGCTATAGGTGCCCCCGTATCACAAAAAAAAGAAAAGAAAACAAGAGTATTTGGAGAGCATAAACCTCCTCCAAGCCTAGAAATCCTCTATATGAACCAAAAAGTCAAACCATTCAAGCTATCTCACAATGTTAAAGAATCCTTTAAAAACATCCAGGATCTAGATCCAGATCATCTCCAAAATTTAAGGGAATCTTTCTTGTTCAAAGTCCTGCCTTTGGAAGAAATTTTGGATTAAACTTTTTGCTTAATCCTGCTAACAAACCAACACACAAACCGAGGGTAAACCCTAACTCTTTGGCATAAATTAAAAGGGAGAGAGAGAGAGAGCTGTATGTAGGCTGTGTAGGTTTTTCCTTTTATCATATATTTCTCACTCACCTTTCCCTTCTATGTCTGTCAGCTTCATATCGGCATGCTTCTTGGCTAACAAGGTCACCACGCCATCATGTCCGAGTTCAGCTGCCAACATCACAGGTGTGCGTCCTTGCTTGTCCTGCATATCTGGATGGGCGCCATGAAGCATCAGAAATTGGATCATGTCTGTGTCATTGGCCATCGCGGCTACGTGTAGGACACCTTTGCCCTTGTGCGGCTCTGTGATGTTGACAAGATCATGAACACCAGCATGCAACAGCTTCTTAATTTGTGCAATGTCTTGCGAGCACACACACTGCAGCAGCCGGTAAATCTGCAGTTCCTGAAGGCGGCACGTGGCAACCGAGCCCATTCAGTAGCCTGCAAAGAATAAACAAAATGATGATGAAGACCAAACACACACACACACACACACACTCACACAAACACACACACAAAATGTACACTCTGGACAGCTCGCCAGGCCATCGCAGTCATATATACATATATGTGTGTGTGTGTGTGTGTGTGTGTGTGTGTGTGTGAATATTGCATGCTCTGATTGGCTAATCTGCTACTAGTACTGTATATCACTCCATGTACCATTAGTATATACATCTCTATAGGAAAAAATGGAAGAAGTCACAACTTTTGCTAAGCTAATCGCTAATGCTAGCTATTTAAAAAGTATTTGATGGTAAGACTGTGCAGGGTATAGAAAAGAATCACCCTCCTAATCATTCATAATAATCCTTCTTAAGGCCCCTGTTACATATTAGCGATTTGCAGAACGAACTGCCGACGTATGACAAATTTCTATAAAACACTGGCATACGCTAAACTATCGATGTTATTCCAGTTTTGACTTAACTTTTAAGTTATAAGTTTTAACTTATTTCCAATGTATATTGACGTAGGTAGACGTATCTGACGTGTTCCGGGCGACCACAGAACTTTTACTAAACGTCTTTTTAACCTACAGCTAGTGTATTATGGGTGTATTGGCAGCGTTAAGGGGGATTGGGATATAAAATGTGGTTCAAACCAGGAACCGGTCAGTACTCCTCAAGACACCATGGGGAGCAGATGTCCATGTCATCTGAGAGATACCTACTAGCTGTCCTCCAATATCAGCATGACCTCATCGATTTCTTCGGCATGATGTTGATGTTGATGCCACGATGTCTAGAGCGGATCTGATTTGAATTAGCAAGCGACAGCCTTTTATAGGCTACGTCACATGATCGATCATCAGGTTTCACTGCTGCATAAGTTAGTCTTTTGTTGGTCATAAGTTGTGATCACTGCCAACACGCTAGGCATTTGATGGTATAAGTTATACGTGGGTTCAGAGTATGCTAGACATTATATTCAACTTATGAGTAACTTACAAATAACGTGTGTGAAAGATCGCATAACTCACCTACAACTTATGGCAACTTACCTACAACTTATGGCCAGCGTATGCAGAACGTATGAGTGATACGCTAGCATACCTCGAATATCTGGTGCATGCACAATATTTTTTGACAACCTACTGTACTACGACTTATACCAGCATGCTGTTAACTTACACAAAAATAAAGTTCAGAAATGTGTAAAGGACATTAGACACTGGATGTTTACTAGCCTTCTTTTATTATATTCTGATAAGACGGAAGTACTAGTGCTCAGACCACACCCAGGTAGAAATAAGGTTTCTGATTATGCAGGAACTTTGGATAGCCTTCTTTCCTCTCAGGAATATTACTAAAATAAAAAATATGTATGATCACTGCATGATGTGGAAAAACTTGTTCATGCTCATGTTCATGCTCGAGATTAGATTATTGTAACGCGTTACTGTCTGGATGTTCTAACAGGTGCATAAACAAGCTCCAGTGAGTCCAGAATGCAGCGGCAAGAGTTCTTACTAGAACCAGAAGATATAAGCACATCACCCCCATCTTATCTACACTGCACTGGCTCCCAATTAAATTTCGCATCAAATATAAAATACTACTGTTGACCGCTAAAACAGTAAATGGTCTCGTGCCACATTATCTCAGCGAACTTCTTGTCGTTCGTGATCCACCATGCAAACGTAGATCAAAAGGTGCAGCCTTAGTGATACCTCGAATAATGAAGACTGCTACAGGGGCTGAGTGTTCTCTTATAAAGCCCCACAGTTAGGGAACTAGCTTTCCAGTTAATGTTCGGGACTCAGACACAGTCTCTGTTTTTAAATCTAGGCTGAAAACTCACTTATTTTGTTGAGCATTTTGTTAATAGGCTTTTATTAGGTGAAGGATCAGATCTGGGGGTTCTCAGGTATAGAGGGTTGTGGTAAACTGTGCTGTCTGGATGCTATCACTCCCCACGCTCATGCACTCACTCGGGTTTGTTGACGGTGGAGTGGCTGATTGCCTCATGTAACAGGATGCCCTCATGCCTGACTCCTTTCTGGTTCTCTCCCTTTTAATTATGCTGTCATATTCACTCTCTCTCTCTTTCTCTCTCTCTCTCTCTCTCTCTCTCTCTCTCTCTCTGACATTTCTGCTCTCTGAACCTTTGTGATCCATCCTGATGTGCTATTGCTGGTTGGAGGTCTCATTTTAGAAGCCCCTTGACTGGTAATGATATAAACTCTTTTACTGGAATGATTTAGGACTACAATTCCCAGTACAGTTATACGATAACCAATTAGAGTTCATGTTAAACTATAGTGGAGTTTCTGCTACATGGTTTGTATTTTATGGTTTCACCCAAATGAGGACGGGTTTCCCTTTTGAGGCTGGTTCCTCTCAAGGTTTCTTCCTCGTGTCGTCTGAAAGATTTTTTCCACTCCTCTTTCACCACAGGCTTGTTTATTGTGGATTTTTAGGGTTAAGAGAGAAATGTTTAAAATTGTGAGTTAAAAGTCTTTACCAAATTTGTTTACTGTGTAAAGCTGCTTTGCGTCAATGTCAGGTGATAAAGTGCTACACAGGTACAATTTAATTAAATTATTGTTATAATCATTGTTATTATTATTATTATTATTATTATTATTATTGGCACAATTTTCATACATTTGGAGATAAATTCATCCAAGAACAATGTTGCATTTGTATGTAATATAACTTTTCCTACCTTTAATTGGAACTAAAAAAGTTCAAATTAAGTGCAGCTGTAGTTAATTCCTCCACGAGAGTAACTCTCAGTGCTGGCTGGAAAACTCCTCTTCTAACTCATTGTTTCTTTTAGTGCCATTTGATCTCTATAGCAACAAGAACACAAGCACTTCTGAAGTCTGAGCTAACAGAGAAGTGAAGCTCCTTCTCCTGTTTCAGCCGTCACCATCTTCCTTCTTTTATTAGTTAAAGATGCAGTGTGTGAAAAATAAAGAGTTAGAGTAAGAAAAGACTTTTAATATAAGTTTTTAAAATTCGGAAGGCATGGTGGTGGAGTGGTTATCAGTGAAAGGGTTCAGGGTTCAAAATCACAGACAAGTCCCTTTCTGTGAAGAGTTTGCTTATTTTCTCCACGCGTGGGTTTGATCTGGGCACTCAGGTTAACGAGGCTAGCGCATGTATAAATTTTCCCTCTGGGCTGTTTGAGTTGGCAGTATGCACAAGGTTTTTTTTTCTGGGCACACTAGTGCGTCATGCCATGCTGGGCCTTCTGATTAGCTGACCTTCCCCCACTGCCCCCTATGCACAGCACTATCCCCGCCCGACCCGGTCTGGGCTCTGGAGTTTTTTGGATTCCGAATCATATTTAGGCTCTTCACTGGATACAATATATAATTAAAAAATATATAATACAATATAATAAAATAATATATTTATGGATATAATATCTGACCTTTCATATTAGAATATTTAATAGGCAGGGATTTTTTTTAATTCATCCTTTATATGTTCCCAGGTAGGGTAGTATCATGTAGTTTTACAAGTTTTATGTGAATATGTGCTTAATTTCTTTGAGTTCAGTCAACTTAGCTGTTATTTGAAGGCATTATCGCAAAGGTATTAGTGACCCCCTCCTCTTAAAGCTTGTTTCTTTTCTGAAGAACTACTACAAAAATATGGCTTTTCTATCATGATTACCAATTAAGTACTGAAATCTTACTTTCTTAAACACCAGTGAAAACAAGATGTGTGTTTTAGAGCTGTTTGTACAAATGTTTAGATCTTTACCATTCACAGAGTGGTGTGAAAAACAAAAAACATCCAGTGAGCAGCAGTTCTCTTGTTGATGAGAGACATCCGAGGTGATGACCAGACTGGTTCATGCTTAGATACAGTAACTCAGAATATCACTCTGTAAGACCGTGTTGAGCTGAAAAACATCACAATTAACAAAACATCAGTTACTGGGTTTGAGTTTGAACAAATTCTGAATTTTGTCTTAAAAAGTCTATGGTGACAAAAATGTGGCTCCCCCACAGTGCAACGCGGGACTACATTTCTTTCAAGTTGGTCGTCTTTCTTGTGGCACAGTCCAAAATCACACAGTGTATATGCGACCATGACACATGCATTTGGCATTTAATAAAGAAGAGGGCTAAACATACTTCCCAATCAACACAGATAATGTATGCATGACACAAAATCTCCAAATAATAATCAACTAACTAATGTTATGGTAGGGGTCACAGTATATTAGTGTGTTAGTAATACCATTACCAACATATACTGACTCAAACTTCCAACGCAACACTCAATTTTCAGATTCAGACCTGGAGAGAAGGCCAGCCAATCAAGACACTGAACATTGTTCTGTCTCAGATACTCCTGGTGACATGTGGTCTCACGTTAACTGGAGGGTTAGCTAATACCGAGTGATGCAAGGAACCACAACTAGAACTAGAATTTCATCCATGGTATCGAGCTGCATTGAGGTTTCTAATATGGTCAGCCTCCTCATAAAACCTGCTATCTCCATTTCTGGTCAAAATGATATTATGCATGAATATCAATTAAAATAACTATCTGCATCTACTTGAAAAAGCTGGTGGCTCCATCTAGCAATTCACACACACACACACACACACACACACACACACACACACACACACACACATATAATGTATAATCATTATTTGTACTTTCGTTCAGTTATTTGTGGATGATATGAAGGCCGACGATATGAAAATTTAAGCGCTGCCCAAAGGAGGAGCTCCTGACAGATATCTCTGTTGGTTGGTGTTCAAGTCTGGTGTTATTAAGGGCTGAATCAACTTATAAATAAATAAGTCATTCATTCATTTTCTGAACCGCTTAATCCTGTTTAGGGTCGCGGGGAGGCTGGCGCCCATCTCAGCCGACTCTGGGCGAAGGCAGAGTACCCCTGGACAGCTCGCCAGGCCATCGCAGGGCAGAAACACGCTGACGGCTATGTAGCCTACTCTTTTCAAAAGTCAGCAATGATAAATAAGTCTCTATTGCTTTTTCCACATTTGGTCTGGAGCGAAAGCAGAAAATGTTAACACTGCGTTTTATTTTCACCATCTTTCAGTCACTGATTTCCCCTTCATTTTGATCACTTGTCTTGTTAGTTTAATTATCCATGTAAAGAGTTCATGTTCAGTCTTGATTTGCTTGATGAAAGTTTATCTGCCTTCTTGAGTAAGTACTTTGTCCTTAAACCAAATAAACATGAAACATATGTATGTAAGCATAACTTCACTCAAGGAACTTACAGTCTAATATGTCCATATGTAAACAGGAAGGAAAGTATCAGAATCAGAATACTTCATTGATCCCGGAGGAAAATGTGTGCACACAGTTGCTCCTACCAAGTAAGAATGAGATAAAGATAAAGATAAAAGTCTCAATAAAAAGAAAAATTACAATATAAATAGACATACGGAAAGCCACACACACACACACACACACACACACACACACACACACACACACACACACATATATATATATATATATATATATAC
>JBCNYH010000002.1:1436656-1446881 GCA_039654325.1 Tandanus tandanus | reverse complement strand
TATATATATTAGCATGCTAGTTAGCACATTAGCACTGTAATGTCTATGGGGCAAACACTCACTCTCACTCATTTGCCAAACCACTTAATCCTATCTCACCCCACACTGGGTAAAGGTGGGATACACAGCTTGCCAGACCATCACAGGGCAACAAACACACAACCATTCACACTCACATCCACACGTAGGGGTAATATGGAACAGCCAGTTAGCCTAATGTGCATGTCTTTGATCTGTGGGAGGAAATCAGAGCAGCCGGAAGAAACCCATGCTGGGGAGAACATGCAAACTTCAGAGAGAAATGCCCGGGACCTTAACGCTGTCAGGCAGCCATGCTAACCACTATGCCATGCCATATATGGCAAACAGCCACATCATAATAAACCACTTATTTTGTTTTTTTCTGTAAATACAATTGTTTGTATATATATTTATTCTTTCTTTCTTCTTCCCGTGTCTGACAAAGAGCCCCCTTCAGTACATGGAGTTATTATTATCACACATTGGCTGATGTCATTAATTCATTCATTTTCTAAGCTGCTTAACCCTAATTAGGGTCACGGGGAGGCTGTCGCCCATCTCAGCCAACTCTGGGCGAAGGAGGGGTACACCCTGAACAGCTCACCAGGCCATTGAAGGGCAACACTTATGCGACCATTCACACTCACAACTAGGGGCAATCTGGAACAGCCAATTAGCCTACTGTGCATGTTTTTGGACTGTGGGAGGAAACCGGAGTACCCCGAGGAAACCCATGCAAGCACGGGGAGGACATGCAAACTCCACACAGAAACGCCCAAGCCCGGGAATCGAACCCAGGCCTTCTTGCTATGAGGTGGATGTGCTAACCGCAGCGCCGTCATGCCGCCCGGCTGTTTTCAGATAATTACAAAAGGAGTAAAGTGGAATTTTCCTTTCATCAAAATTCTCATTAGATTCAGTTTGGAATAGGGTACGGTGTCTTTAAAAAAATCTAACAAAAAACATTAAATGTAACTCATTTTATTCAATTAATGAGACTTATAACTCTAATAAATGAGAATCAAACATATCACTTTTTCCTTTCCTGTTACTATCACTTTTCTGTTCATAACGGAGTTTTCCAAATGTGTTTTCTCTTTTCCAGGTAAGATGTTCTTTACTAACTGAGCATTATATGTTTTTAGGAAACTGGAGAACGGCTGCTGTGTAGACACTGCTGAAAAGCTCAAGCCATTGTCCTGCTGCCGGACAGCCGAGTGATAAAGCTAATATTTACTCTGCTGGCTTCACCGTGGAAATGGTTTGCAGTTGCAGTCCAGGAAAACTGATTGATTTCTCTCCTCAATGATCCTCATTCCTTTGGTATTAGTGCATGTCAGTAGTGAACATAATTATGGAGACAATAACATATTAAGTAGATGGTGCTAAGGTACAGATCCACCCTAGTCTGGTAGTCCCAGAGGGGACTATTCAATTCAGTGACATCCACCAAGCCTAAGGTTTAGAATTAAATATATAATTGTTTTAGTATATACTACACAGGAACATCCACACAAAAACACACTAGCTTTTTTTACATATTTTAATTATGACTTATTCGGTAAGGTAAAGCTCTGTATGCTCCAGCCCGACTCCATGCTAGGCTTAAAGGTAACCTTAGCCAGCTGGCTCTCCCATGTATTTCAGAGTTATTCCACAAAAAGTCACAAAATTTAGGATGAGACTATTTGAGGTAAGTCCGTATTTTATACACCCTGGACAGCTTGCCAGGCCATCGGAGGGCAGAAACACGTTGACGGCAACCCAATGCCCTACTCTTTAGGAAAGTCAGCAATGGTTCTTTTACATGCCTCTCACCACAGACAGTGAGAGACATGGCCGGCCTTTGATAACCCGGTTAGCTGCACTGGGGGACCGCAGTGGCAACCCGCTGATAGTGGGGCTTGAATCCCCGACCTTCGCACGGAGGCGGATGCCTATCTCAGCCGACTCTGGGTAAGGGCGGGATTCACCCTGGACAGCATGCCAGGCCATGACAGGTAGTATATACTAATATGCAATTATTGAATGAGGCGAAGTATGATATGGAGAATTGTTCAGATCGGCAATTCTGTAATTGTTTCATTATTAATTACAAATATTTTCAATTTATCCAATGTCAATGATGGATAAATTGGCTTTTCGCCTATCAGAAACTAGAAAATATTCAGAATGAATAATAAATATTATCCACCCCGGGTTAATGCTTGGATTAAAATGGTGGAAAAAACTCACTGTTTGTGACAAACACCCATTCTGAAATCCTTGAAATGAAAAAATTTTTTAAATGCTGTCTGCTTCCTCCCCCATGTATCAGCTCGTGGCATTAATGCCACATCTGGACAGGAACATGGACTGCATCTCCCGGTTTGTACGCCAACCAAGGATCAATCTTCCAGCAGCACATTGAACTAAAATGACCCTTAATAAAAGTTTAGTAAGGACGCTATGAAGCACCTTGTTCGTACTGCCTCATTGCAGGGCAACGCAGTTATATCCACTCCAGTTTGGTAACACAGGAAGCGATGAGCGACAAGAGAACATGTAAAGTTAATGAAACCCAGTGAAATTAATAATGAGAGATGAAATGTTCTCAAAATGCAAAGTGGGTGGGTACGGAGTTAAACTGAGCTGAACTTTCATGCGATGTGATTCGATCGATCACCAATCAGAGCTTAAAGATTCTGTTGACAGTTATCATCTTAGTTGCTACTAATCAAATCAGCAAACTCCTGAAGTCAATGCGTGCAAAACCTAACCATGCAATGTTTGGAGTCCTTAACTTATAAAATAAGAGTGGTTATTTATGCACAGTGTATGTAGCACATGCATGTCACTAATGACTACTGTGGAGAAAAAATAAACAACTTTTGTTGGTGAACCCCTTTTCATTAATGAGGCAGCTCTGTTGCTGTTAATGTTTTCCATCTGCACCTTGCTTTGTTCTCAGTAGGCGCTGCACAATTTGCGGTCACAAATAGCACTCATGAGCTGGCATTGTGCACTGGCGGGAAAAACATGAGTCTGTCTGACTTGCTGCCCAAGAGAAGCCAAAATGTTAAGCCTGTTGGAATCATTTCTGAGCTATGTGTAACGTTTAGATTTCACATTTTACAAAATGCCTCACAGTGCAAAGGTGATGGGTTTCAATCTTGGCAAGGGCATTTCTGTGTGGAGTGTGCATGTTCTCCCCGTGCTTGTGTGGGTTTCCTCTGGGTACCCACTCTGGTTTCCTTCCACAGTCCAAAAACATGCACATTAGGCTAATTGGCTGTTGCAAATTGCCCCTTGGTGTGAGTGTGAATGTGTGTGACGAGTGTATCCCACCTTCGCCACAGTCGGCTGAGATAGGCTCCAGCCTCCCTGCAACCACAGTTGGATTAAGCGGTTCAGCAAATGAGTGAGTGAGAGTATTGTTCCCAAAAAAATTCCCAAAAAAAGTATCACCAGCAGTTTCCGTAATAAGATGCTTTTAACAAGATCTATTTTACCACATATTTTACATATTTATTACCAATATTGATGTAGTTCACATGCAACAGCCTGGCGATCTGTCCAGGGAGTGCTCTGCCCTCGCCCAGAGTCGGCTGAGATGGGCACCAGCCTCCCCGCGACCCTAATTAGGATTAAGCGCTTCAGAAAATGAATGAATGAATGTAGTTCACTAAAACTAAAACAAAGTAGTAAAAAAATTGCTGACTCACTCACTGGGAGGCTGAAGCCTATCTCAGCCAACAGGGTACACTCTGAACAGCTCGCCACGTCATCAAAGGGCAACACACACAATCCCACACATACTCACTCCTAAGGGCAACTTGGAACATCCAATTTCCCAAACATGCATGTCTTTGGTCTGTGGGAGGAAACCAGAGAAGAAGAAACCCACGCAAGCACGAGGAGAACATGCAAACTCTGCACAAATATGCCCAAGCCCAAGACTCGAACCCAGGACCTTCTTGCTAAGAGGTGAACGTGCTAACCGCTATGCCACTGTGCCACCCTAGTTTGCTAATTGAACAACTGAACCACAATAAAACAAAAGTTCTTTAAAAAAAATTAAGATAAGACAGTAACAAACTAGTTCCAGCAGTTGGCTATTTAGAGTTGCCAGTTGGCCTAATGTAGGAGTGTAAGAGGAAACCAGAGTACCCAGATGAAACCCCCACAAGCACAGAGGGAACATGCAAACTCCCAGACAGACCCCAGAACTTTTTTTTTTGTGAAGCGATAGTGCTGAGCTGCCTTGAAAAACTCTCTCTCATTTGCCGAACCGTGTGAGTGTGAATTGTTGTGTGTGCATTGGCCCTGCAATGGTCAGGCAAGCTGTTCAATGTGTACCCTGCATTTGTCCTCAGTCATCGTCCTCATGACCCTAATAGGTTTATTCGGTTCAGCAAATGAATGAATGAATGAAGAAGTATGCCACAAACTACGGAAGAAATCTTCAGGAATTTGCAACAAATTACACGAAGAAGATAAAAAGAATCTTGTTTGGAGGGCATCAGATTCAGGGAGGGTTCAGTTCGTGCTGAACACCGAGAGTTCGTATAGAGACTGGAGCTCTGTTCTGGTAAAACAGGATTCTGACATGGTGCAGGGAACGAGGGAATTTAATGGGAGCAAAAGTTAAGAAAGCAGAGGGACAGGGGAAAGAAAGCCCTTCTTTGTGTGAGTGGGTGATGGGTGAACCCATCCTTATTCCTCCACCCCTCCTCCCTTCTTTTAACTTGTGTTCAGTAATAATACCAGGAACACCGAGTGAGTCAGGAATTAAATTACATACACATCCATAAAAGTGCTATTTCACTTCTACTTTCAGTTTGACTGCTCGGCAGAAATTTCTCTTACTGTTACTGAGAAAATTCAGCAAAATATAACCTGATGTTTGTTCTTGGCTTTAAACCAAGGGAATTGAACACAGGACCTTCTTGCCGTGAGGCAGAAGTGCTAACCACTATACCGCTGTCCTGCCCTGGTTGGCTATCTTGGGAAGCGGCACACTAGCGGAGAACAATTGATAAGGAAAAATCGTCTAACCATCGAGTTGCTTCTGGAACGTCAAGAAAAACCTAAAGTGTCCCTCCGGCGTACGAGTACGCATGGGACCCCTGGGTTACTCTTTGAAAATGTAACTATTATCAGGCAGTAGTGATGCTACAAACACTTCAAAATAGTTTGTTTCTAATATTATTCTAATGGTCTTTTCACTCGTCTTCCTCAATTTTACACATTTTGTTCAAGAAACTGCGCACGAAATGTGCATGTGAGGTTTGGAGAGTCTTGTGTGCATATGTGAAGTCAGACGTAGCGACAAGTCTAACATAAGTATGTATACCTCATACAAGTGTGAAACAGAGGAAGGAATCATATTTATTTAAAAACAGAGACAATGCTCTAAATACAAAAATACAAACAGAATAAAATCTCTATATTTTTAATAGTTAAAGCATCTCTACACAACTCAGTTTATATCTCCAGAAAGGAAAAACAGAAGAAAATGTTTCTGTGAGAGAGTAATATAGAGAGCAAGAGGCATATAATAGTCGGGTCACGTGATGTGATGTCATTCTTAATAAAGTGAAAAAATAAATAATTATGATATTCTTGTGTTATTGAAATGTTCTCTAAAGCTACGGTTTCTAAATGGTGTACTTTACATGTCGAGACTAAGGCTGCGTGTTTGGTTCCATTATTTTTACTCTCTTCTATAAACAAGTTATTCAAGTTAAATAATGTTGATATACATGGGATACCTGGATGGGGTTTAAGAGTCACATGTGAGCTCCACTTGTAGGCACTGCCTAAATCTATATATTAATCTTTATTCTAGGTGAATAATGTGTTACCTAATATGACAGACACTCACACCTTGTCATTATTATACTTTTAAATCGAAAAATAATCAATAAAACATTTGTCTTAGTTTGTTATTCTTGTATTTCCTTGTAGTATATAATAAAATTGTGAATGAGTGAGCAATGCACCTTTACTGAACCGATTCTCATTTGTGTTTGTGTGGTTTGTAGGCCAGGGGTCTTACCATGTTCCTGAAGAACTAGGTTTTAACTTTGGCTCCAAAACTAATCATGCACACCTGACCATCTGATTACTGCCTGAAGAAGTTCCTGAGCAGCTAAAAGAGGTGTGTTAAATTTTAGTTCGAGATAAAAACCTGCCAGAAGGAGAATCCTGATGTAGGCTAATCTCTGAATTAGAATGCTATCACTCCTGTTAGCTCTATAACACATGTAGATCCAGTCCGTTAGCTCGTCTCAAGGTGTACAGCTCACCTGAACAGACTCTGTCACGGTTAATATATGTAAATATAAATTTCTACAAATATAACTACTACCAAAGGTCTATAAAGGGTTTACAGAGACACTGTTACAAAGTTCTTGGCTTTGTACCTGCGTATTTACATCTTGGGGAATATTCAGCGACATTCACCACCGTGCATAATTGTTATCAATAGCTTTGTGCTGCTGCATCAAAATCAATCATTTGTTAGGTAAACACACACACACTCACACACACAGCCATTCACAATCAGACCTTGGGGCAATTTGGAACAGCCAATTAGCCTAAGGTGCATGTCTTTGATCTGTGGGTGGAAACCAGACGAAACCCGCGCAGGCACAGCATGCAACCTTCACACAGAAATGCCCGAGCCTTGAACCCAGGACCTTCTTGCTGTGAGATAGACATATTTACCGCTACACCACCATGACACCTGCCTACGATTCAATGTGCACAAAATCAAAAAGGTAAAATCTAACACACTTCCTGCATGTTTGCACCATTTTTGTTTTCTTTGAAAATCCCAATTTGGAACTTTCCTGTAATGACTATCAGTGAAGAGCAAGAATTTCCAACCCATGTGTGGAGTGGAGTTTATCTTATCGGGCTGCGGGGGCACTTAGCCAGCATGCTACATCTTAACAAACCACTGAAGAAATCCAGCATCTCTATTTTTGAGAGGAGGCATTCCAGACAGGAAAATTATCAGACCACATAACATACTAATTGCTCACGAATGAACAGTTAAACGCAGCTGTCGCTGAAATCGCTAGGGAAGGGAAGAACAAACTATACAAACAAAAACAGTGTGAATAGATATTTCTGTTTAAAATTGATAGCATTTGGATCACGTTTGTGATGGATAGATAAGAATTTAGAGATTGTCCTTTGTGTTAAGTGCCAAAGCCAAAGCAGAGAACCTGGCTGATATCAGTGGTGACATTGGAGGAGGAGATGGAATGGAATGTGTAGCAGCCCAAACATTCCAGGCTATCATCAGCACTTCCTCACAACCCTGCAGTTTAAGCAGAGGCATATTCTCACATGGAAACACATTTTTTCTTTGATATAGACATCATCAGCATTTGGAAAGGCTGTTAATATCACAGCAGAAGACCACATCGGCTTCCAGTCCTGTCCACCAAGAACAGGACTACAGAGAAGTTTGAACATCACAAATATCAGGTGATGCTTTTTCAATTTTTGCCTGAACCTATGGCCTCCTGTAGCCTCAGATTCCTCCACCTGGTTGGTCGGAGGGGAACATGATGTGGCCTTTTGTTGGTCTAGCCCATCAACTTCAAGGTTTAACATATGGTATTAAAGGGGACATCTCACAGAAAGTTACCGAGTGTTGGTGAATTGACTTTACCAAAAAATTCTATTCTAATTATTCCATCATGTTCTCTGAAAGTTCCCCATGGTTCGACAACCCCAAAAAATAAATTTTAAACATGTTTAAAATGAACTGATGACAAATACACTCACAAAAAAACCTTCAAACTGTTCCAAGTAATGCCAAACTATTTTCTAAGGTCGTTAACCCTGATATTCAGGTAAATTTCTCCTGTATTTGGCAAAAAGAACACAAGCTATATGCCTTCCATAAGTGCTGCCTCTGACGCATCCCGGATGTTCCCGGCATCCTGGAACATGACCTGGTAAGACAAATTCCAAACAACGCCTTCTTAGAGAAAGCAAAAACCCCCAGCATGTACAGCCTGCTGAAACAGAGACGCATGCGCTGGCTCAAACATACTGTGCGAATAGACAATGGCCCCCAAGGACCTCCTCTACAGAGAACTAGCTCAAGGAAAATGCCCCACAGGCAGACTCCAACTGCACTTCAAAGACATCTGCAAGATAGACATGAAGGCCCTGAGCATCGATCTGAATATCTGGGAAGCTGCAGCTTCAGAAAGACCAACCTGGAGCCAGTGGTGAAGAAAGGCCTTTCCAACTTTGAAGAATCACTTGCTCAGTAGTCTGAAGCTAAGAAACAGAAGAGGAAGGCCTCCTCCCAGGCAGCAAGACCAGTGTCTGACTTCATCTGTAATTGGTGAAGGAAGGGCTGTCATTTCTGCATTGGCCTGAACAGCCACACCCGACACTGCTCCACCAACCAGTGTGCAAATCCATAGTCTTCTGAAACTGACAGACGCCTTCAATCTGAGTGATGTGGGAGAATAGTGTGAGAGTGTTTGGGCCAGTTTGGAGAACCCTGTAAAATTCATTCATTTTATGAACCGCTTAATCCTAATTATTGGGAGGCTGGTGCCCATCTCAGCCGACTCTGGGCGACGGCAGAGTACACCCTGGGCAGCTCGCCAGGCCATTGCAGGGCAGAAACATGACGGCTACGCAGCCTACTCTTGACGAAAATTAGCAATGGTTCTTTTACATTCCTCTCACCACAGACAGTGAGAGACATGGCCGGCATTTTATAACCCAGTTAGTTGCACTGGGGGGACAGCAGTGACAACCTGTTGATAGTGGGGCTTGAACCCCCGACCTTGGGATCAGTAATCCAGCACCCTACCACCGGGCCACCACTGCCCCCCCCTGTAAAATTTTTACTGTAAAATTTACAGTATCTTACTGGCAGCAGAACAGCCAGTAAGTTACTGTAAAATTTACAGTAACACAGTAACCTTTACTGTAAATCATTTACACAGCATGTTACTGTAATTTTTTGGCAGTATAATACTGTAGTAAATTACAGTAACATAGTGTGCGGCAGATCTACTGTATGTTACCAGTATAATACTGTATTTTAATATTTTTTACAGTAACATACTGTGGTGGTGTTTTGACCTGTTTACTGTATGTTACTGTATTGTGGTAATACCCCCAGTACAATACTGTATTTTTACAGTAAGCCACTGTGTACAGATATTGTTACTGTATGTTACTGTAAAGCTGTGAAAGAATCTGTGGTCAGACTTGAAGATTGCTGTTCACAAGCAGAAACCATCCAACATGAAGGAGCTGGAGCAGTTTTGCCTTGAGGAATTGGCAAGATGTGGCAAGCTCATGGAGACTTATCCAAAGCGACTCGCAGTTGTAATTGCCGCAAAGGTGGCTCTACAAAGTCCTGACTTTAGGGGGGTGAATAGCTATGCACGCTGAAGTTTTTCTGTTATTTTGTCCTATTTGTTGTTTGCTTCACAATAAAAAAAAAATTACATCTTCAAAGTTGTAGGCATGTTCTGTAAATGAAATGATGCAAACCTTCAAACAATCCATTTTAATTCCAGGTTGTTAGGCAACAAAGCATGAAGGCAAGGCACTGTAATTATATGAGCTTTAAATTTATGTTTGTAATGTTTTTTTTTTTTCAGGAAATCAGATGTCCTCTCTGTGCTCTGACCAGAACACCTGTTTTCAGAGCTTGAAAGCTTCTGCATCACTTTGTAAGAAATCTATTACAATTTTTATTTACTATATTATTATTTGCTGGTAATATTCCTAACATGCTTGTACTGTAAATTGAAAAGGTATCCACTGAAAAGTGATGGACCAGCACCATCACAGGGAAGAACTCACAGAGCAGCAGATTGGATGCCATTCATCTGGTGGTAGAAGAGGGAGACTACATGAACATCATCCATATTTCATAAATATTTGTATTGTTGTATAAGGCTAACAATAGGTTAAATGAATGGAGACATTACCTACACCAAGGTTTCTCCCCATGGTCTCTGTGGCTCTCTGGCCCCCACACCGGATGAAGCTGTCCCTCATGATCCTGACCTCGAGTGGACTTAAAATACAGTGAAAGAGTGAAAAATGCATTATATTGAAGGCTATAGTGAAAAAGAGGAAAAGAAGCAGCACATAGATGAACTCTATCTAAAAATACATTACTCCCTCGGTTCAGTAATATATATATATATATATATATATA
>JBCNYH010000002.1:1388920-1402291 GCA_039654325.1 Tandanus tandanus | reverse complement strand
ATCACTTTCACACAGGGCCATGTAGGTTTGGATTTTTTTCTCCCTTAATAATAAAAACCTTCTTTTAAAAACTGCATATTGTGTTTACTTGTGTTGTCTTTGACTAATATTTAAATTTGTTTGATGATCTGAAACATTCAAGTGTGACAAACATGCAAAAAAAAAGAGAAAGAAATCAGGAAGGGGTCAAACACTTTTTCACACCCCTGTATACCAGAGTATTTTGAATGATGTTTAGGTGACCTTCACTGTTTAAACAAGATGCCGATCAAACAAACTACTTGAGAGGCACTTAATCTTGTTAAAGAGGAGCTATGATGCCTTTTCCAGTTTTTTGACCCATAAATGTTGTTAGTGTTGAATACTATGTAGACGATGCCAGGGTGTCAAATAACAAGGTGAGCGCAAGTTTAAGTTTTCCCTTTGGGCTGTTTGAACTGTCTGTAAACACCAGATTTCTGTCAGTGCATCACGACATGCTGGGTCTTCTGTTTAGCTGAACTTTCTCCACTGCCCCTTATGCACAGCTTTATACCCGCTTATCCCGGTCTGCATCCCAGCACACTGCAGCTGTCAAACGCAACCAATCAGAGAGGAGCAGAGTAGGCACAGAGTGAAAGGTCCATAAATGGGAGGAGGAAGCCAAAAGGTTTCCTGTGTGCATACTCATAATCAGTGTTTCAGGGGGCAGAGGTGAAGCAGCTTCCTGACGAGCTGTAGAGGGTTTTGGATTAGGAATCATAGTTTGGTGCTCCACTGACTTTTTCCAAAATGAAAAATAAAAATCTGAAAATGGGTAGAACTTCTCCCCTTTAATACAGTGTGTGCATGCGCATATGGGAAACACTGCATTACTCAACACAGTCAAATTCCAAGCACTGATACACATCAGCTAGACTTTCAATATGACACACTAGTCTCACCAGTTTCTACCCACTTTGTTTACCACTTGAGTACGAGGCCAGTGGAGAAAAGGTGACAGTGACACGTGACACTACAGAGAACCGACATGCTGGGAATTCACCATACATGACTCCTCTTCCGCAACACGTATAACGGAAGCTTTCATGGCTTACGTTCAGGAGGAAAAGCATGTGTGTGTGTGTGTGTGTGTGTGTGTGTGTGTGTGTACACTTTTTAAGAAATATTGTAAGATATGTTGGGATTCTAACAAAACACACAGTCACGTTTCTGGGGTTTCTTTAATTACCTGGTCACCGAATGGCACTTTAACCCGTGAGATGAGTTTGATTAAAATACATCGTTATCTGAAGTACGTTAAGAGTGAATGGAAACACACACGCACTTGACGAAAACAAATCTCAAAGCTTTTAACTAAATTAAACAAGAGTTACAGGGGAAAAATAACAGATAAAGAAAACACTTTAAATCACAAAAATAGCCGAACGTCTACAAACTAATAAAGAAATAAAAGAAATTACAGGGTGCACTTACTTTAAGCATGAGAATTACAGAAAAATAAACCTGTGCACATCCAAATACGTATCTGTTTAAACAAAACGTCCACACCCTGCACTGTTAGCATTTATCTCTCTCCACTGTAGCTTTTATCTCTCTCCTTAGATGAGGAAGATGATGTCATCAGCTACCATCACCTGGTTGTCGTCCTGCATGCGTGCGAGTGCGACTTGGACCTCGGCCTGCTCGAACGGAGTGGATCGGTCCTTGTTGATGTCTCCCATCAGCGTGTTCAATCCCACCGACTGAGTGTGTGCGGCACGGAATACCTCTAACAGCACGGCTTTGAACTCCTTCAGCCTGCAACACACACACACACACACACACACACACACACCAGATCTGTTTAATTATATATATATATAAATGTGTGTGTGTGTGTGTGTGTATATACATATTGTATTTGACAAAACAGTCAGTTAATTGTAGCGCGATCTGCAGCTACCCACTCAGTCATTTGCCAAACTGCTCAATCCTACCAGATTTGCGGGGAGGCTGGAACTCAGCCGACACTGGACGAGGGCGGGGAACACCCTGAACAGCTCACCAGACCATCGCAGGCCTAACACACTCACAACCTTCCACACTCACACTCACACCTAGGTGCAATCTGGAACAGCCAGTTAGCCTAAAATGTAATAGTGGTGTTAGCTGTATGTACTGTGATACGTCACTTGTATCTTCATTTTTGTTCGAACATTAACATTTTTAACAAAGCTGTACAGTTAGTAGATAAAGTCAGTTAAAGTAATTGAATGTGCCCTTATTTCATAATACTATTTCATGTTACTATGTTGCTAGTGAGCTGGTTAGCATGACACGAGGTTAGCATGCTGTACAGCTAGCACCATTTCCAAATTCATCCTAGACACGAAAAGTAACGGAATATGGAATTCAAGTCTTTGATAGACAGAATCCATTTTTAGATTCTAATTTTAGACCTTTTGTTCAGCAAACATGGCTATCGGCCTTTTACGATGTTCGGGGAGACTTAAATTCAGGGAGCAATCTTGTCTTGGATGATGGGGGGATAAATGTGAGCCACTCCGGCATAATACGGATTAAGTTGCAAAGTAGTGTTTTGAATAAGAGCCAAAAATACATGCTTCAAAGCATAATCTTCCACATGACCAAGTTCAAATATCAAATAAAAGGTGTTAAGCAAAGTGTGGTAAATTTCTCTGCTGTTTTCTCAGGATTAATCGTATTTCAAGCATTTTCGTCTAGTCTAAAGTAGTAGAGAGGATTTATAACAATACTGTGACGGTTCGTAAGGTATTCTGACCGTTCAGACTGCATCGCGGATAGCAACATTGTTAACTCCGTAGGTGAAAATGCACTGCAAGCACTAGTGGATGATTATTTCGGGGGGAAACACACTCATGAACCCCAGTTCAGTTCGGCTGAGTGACACTGAAGAGGCTGATAGTGTAAACCATGGTGATCTTGCGAGTGGTGATTTTGAGGTGCAAGCTGACACACATACTGCATTACTGTACATGGACCCTGTGCATGAGACTGACCTAGACCATGAATCTGCAGACAGAACTGCCACTGTGCAATTAAATAGAACCAAGGCGGTCATGGATAAATTCAAAGGATGAGAATGGTGAATTGCTGGTGGATCACTACCACTGGCAGGAACTGCTCCAGCCGTCCATGAGGCCACTTGTTGGAATAAAGAAGTACCATGATTTCAGGTGAGAACGTTAAGAACATTATACAGTCAAAACGACAGGCCTTTGGTGTCATCAGTGTTTGGTAAAAGAATAAAAGACTGTTTTTGTGTATGTATTTGAAAATATTTGTGAGTTCTGCAGTGAAAACATGCAGGATATTACATGTCCAAAACCCGGCATTCCTAAGCCAAGGAATGTCCATGCTGAAGCTGAGGCTATGAAAACAGCTGATAAGGCAGATCATAACAAAGTCGTGGGTGAGGTCGCAGGCGAGGTCGCCGGCATGGTAGTGCCAGTGTAAACTGAAAAGCCTAAATGCATTAAACTGACAGTGACATGCCTGGATGAAGAATTCAATAGCTGAGTGATGCAGAGGATCAAGCGGCTTAGAAAATGAATGAATGAATGAATGAATGTCTAGGGGACTCGGGTGATGTTAGGACAAATATTGACTGTGTTCGGAAGGGATTTCTTCTCACTGTCAAGCGGTTTTAGTGTGGTGCATACAGGTCCTATAGCAACTCCTTCACCCAAGATCACTCGTGCATGTTACTTTTCTTCAACTTAATTTTCATGCTATACTCTGTACTGTACCTCATTCTGAAGCTCATTAAATTCTCTTTCCAAATGTACAGCAGTGTTCAGTGAAGATTATACAGCACCACTCGTGTCTAAAAGGGCTTCTAATAAAAAGAAGTAAAAAATGACTTCTCTATAATTTTTTTGGGTGAAAAGGTATAAACAATGCTATTGTAGGCAACGAGAAAAATCATTCCGACAAGTACATTGAGGTAAAAGTATGGCTAATAAACAAAAACACTGAAAATACCAATCTTCTCCCAGTGTCGGCTGAGATAGGCTCCAGCCTCCCTGTGACCCCAGCAGGATTGAGTGAGTGAGCGGTTGCTACGAGCTTTGCACCTACCTGTCCGCTGACAGCTCTGCATGGCCGTTTTGTTCAGGTGTTTCCGTGGGCTCCTCACTGGATCTTGCAGGAGCCGGAGATTGGACTGAACACCAGAAAAAAAACATAAATAAACAAATTAATTATTGTTAATAATAATAATCATCATCATCCTCATCACCAGTCATGTTCATGCCACTGTGAGTATATATAAGCTAAGATCAGGTAAGTGCTCACTCTGAGGGATGTCTGTCTCAGTGGTGAAGTCATATGGGTCATAGGGTTCGCTGCTCTGGGACGGCCTGCGTTCAGTTGAACGTCGCCTCCTAGAGGACAGAAAGCGCATTCAATACTTTTTACTCAGAGGAGGAAAAAAATGAGATTTATCTTCACAGATGAAATCCTTTTCGGTGTTCAGACCTCTTTCTTTGTTGTCTGGGTGTGCCCTGGTCCTCCTCCCCTTCTTCCTCTTCATCAGAAGATTCACCTCCGTCCCTCTGTCTGGCACGTTTCTTCTCCTTCTCCAAAACCTAGAGGAGCAGAAGAAAGTGTTGTTAGTACCACATACCAACAACACTCTGTCATTCAGTCCTTCACCGAAATGCTTAATCCTATTAAGGTCGCGGGGAGGCTGGTGCCCATCTCAGCCGCCTCTGGGCGAAGGAGGGGTACATCCTGAAGAGCTCGCCAGTTCATTGCAGGGCCAACACACACAACCATTCACACTCACACTCACACCTGCGAGCAATTTGGAACAGCCAATTAGCCTACTGTGCATGTCTTTGAACTGTTGGTGGAAACCGGAGTACCTGGAGGAATCCCATGCAAGTACGGGGAGAACATGCAAACCCCAAACAGAAACGCCCTCCCCGAGCCCAGGACTTGAACCCAGGATCTTTTTGCTGTAAGGCGGATGTGTTAACTGTGGCTTTTACTTTTATATACAGTGAACATTAAAGAACAGCCTGAAGCTTTTCATTGACCATCAGGTTTCATCCCGAAGCTGTGCTCATAGAGCTATAACACTATAGAGAGATATTATTATATTCAGTATTAGTTAGCGGTGTGTACACCACAGCTCTAAGAGCGATGCTCTAACCTTTTTAAAGTAGGCGAACTGAACCAGTTCCACCGCCACCTCCGAGTCCTCGAGCTCCACGGCTTTACTCATGCGGCCCTTGGCGTGGGCCGTGGCCAGACGGATCAAGGTCTCCAAAGTCCTGACAGTCACCGGGGAAGTCTGGTGAAGGAAGTGACTGTCACTTAACAAACATTTATGGCAAATGAACAGCAGAAACAATATCAGTGTCAGGCGTGTGATGCAGAGCTGAAGTTATTATTTTTAGTCGTTTCTACGGCGTTCTACTGCAATATTTATTATTAACACCTTCTTCACAAGACTGGACCAGCTTGTAACTTCAAGTTTGCACCATGGTGAGAACATGAGAAAAAAACGAAAGCACGTCTGCCTTCCTCACCCGAGCAACGTCCAAGCCCAGCTGCTCCTGGTTGCGCAGTCGTGTGTACTCCTCTGCGATGTGACTGGCTGCTTCTTGAGTCAATACGGGTGAAATCACCTTGGCAACGTGAATGTACTTCCTCAAGAACTCCTTGCTCACCACTCGTTCCCTAAAAATATTCATCACCACTTTCAAAATGATAAAAAAGATTCTCCTGCACAGCGAGTAACTCAGTATTGAACAGTCTGTGGATTATAATCACAATACACACGCTGACACGTGATGGAACACACGAAGTGGTAATAACACATTAATACACACTCACTCGTTTGCCAAACTGCTTAATCCTACTCGGGTCGCGGGGAGGCTGAAGTGTATACCCTGAACAGCTTGCCAAACAGGGCCAACACACACACACACACACACACACACACACACACACACACACACACACACACACCCATCCCAAGGGGCAATTTGGAACAGCCAATAAGCCTAATGCATGTCTCTGGACTGTGGGAGGAAACCAGAGTACCCAGAGGAAACCCATGCAAACTCCAGAGAAACACCTTCACCGAACCCTGGACTCGAACCCAGGACCTTCTTACTATGAGGCAAACGTACTCTCCACTACACCACTACACCGTCTGTAGATCTCAAAACCGAACATCCTTTCACTGAACAATTACTGCAGTCATGAATGTTTCTTCTCACAACTTGTTATTTATCTTCAGCTGATGCAGTGAGTAGCTTCTCATTCATCTTGCTCCAAGCAAATAAAACTACGTAATGTTGATTTTAAGTTTTTTTGGAACAGGTTTCAACAGTGTTTACCTGTGTCGCCGGTTGCCATGGAGAAGATGGTTGTGTTTCTCATACACCTGTAGCTCCTCCTCTTCCTCTTGAGCCACATCGGGGTCCTCGGTGGCCAACACATCCACAGTACCACCCAGAGCCAGTGCTGGAACAGAGTAAGGAGAAGCGAGGGATGGCGGGAGGGGGGGGGGGTAATTATAAGATGGTGTAATAATACTGTTCAAGACTTGCTGTGTAATTATTTCTCTGTCATCTGACAAAACATCCACAAGTCCAACAAACTTCCTCTCGATGGAATGCTGGGTTTTGCGAAACTTGCGCTAGAATCAAACCCGGGTCTGAAGCCAGCAGTTGAAGTAAAGTGAGAGTACCTGCTCCTTCTTGCTCACGAGGGTCACGGTAGCGGTGCATGCGCAGAACGTGGTCGGAGATCTCGCGATCCTGCTCGGGGTCCATCTGATCCAACACGATGAAGAGCAAATCGAAACGAGACAGCAGAGAGTCCTGCAGGCCGATGTTCTCCATGGGGGTCTTATACTGATTATACTGCAGAGACACAGCAGCACAGAGACCCTCACTCTAACCGCTGTGCGGCTGTACACAGTTACGGTGTTGTTCAAGTACAACACTGCTGTAAGTCATGCGTGTTTATAGGCCTGTACGATGAAGCGTGGTTTGTACTAGCTCACAGTCTTACTATGTTTTTTATAGAGGACTCACCCGGCCATATACAGGGTTGGCTGCAGCCAGGACGCTGCAGCGGGCGTTCAGACGAGCATGAATTCCCGCCTTGGCGATAGTGACACGCCCCTGCTCCATGACTTCATGGATCGCCGTGCGATCCATGTCTGACATTTTGTCAAACTCGTCGATGCAGACGACGCCTCGATCAGCCAGCACCATGGCACCGGCCTCCAGCCGCCGCTCACCTGCAAGACGGAGCACGCAGTACGAAATGACATTTCCGCCGAGTTCTCTTAATTATAACTCTTCTACTGTAACAGCATCGCCATCTACAGACAGTACCAGCAACAAATCAGTCTGCTCATTAAACACGCAAAAGTCTGCACACCCTCCTCAGGACAAAGCAAAAAAAAAAAGGCCCGCGAGCAGCTTTTGGATTCTCTCTCACTGGGCGCGCCTTACCTGTCTCCTGGTCGGTGGTGACGGCTGCGGTGAGACCAACACCCGACGAGCCACGGCCCGTGGTGGGAATGGCGCGAGGGGCTGTATGTAGCACGTAGCGCAGCAGCTGTGACTTTGCTACAGATGGGTCGCCTGACAAAAAAAAAAACAGAACCATTTACATTTCGCCGCGCCGCCCATCGGCAGACTAGAAACAGAATTTGAGACTAGAGTGTGAGTTTTCCGGCTGGAATCGAACTGAACCATGTGCTCATGCATTTGTGTGATACGAACCTATGAGGAGGACATTGATGTCTCCACGGATGCGTGATCCATTTTCTAGAACCTTCTCTACTCCGCCCAGCAGCATGCACAGAATGGCCCTCTTGATGTACTCGTGGCCGTGGATACTGGGAGCTAAAGAGCGGGCCAACTGGTTGAACACATTCTGTACAAAAATATGAGAGAAGGAAAAATGTATGATGTTATAAACGGGTTTACACTCAACAGTGATACGTTACTGAGATATTTACATTATTAATTAATCCACCGTAGTGGATTGCAGGGAGGCTGGAGCCCGTCTCAACCAACTCTGGGCAACCGCGAGGTACACGCAGTCCTCACACTCAACCATTTACTCTCGCACCTAGGGGCGATTTTTCATGTTTTTGGACTGTGGGAGGAAACCGGAGTATCCAGAGGAAACCCATATAAGCACTAGGAGAACATGCAAACTCCACAGAGAATCGTCCTCACCGAGCCTGGGACCTGAACCAGGACCTTCTTGCTGTGGGGCAGACATGCCAACCACTACGCCAGCTCGTGTATTACTTCAGCACAACTTTAACTAGAACATTTGCATGACATACAAGACGCGGTTGAAAAATGTTCCCGGACTGCTCCTGTAGCAAATGAGCAAGGTGCGTTTCTGCGAAACTGGTATGTGTGCGTTTGCGATCTGCATGATGTGCTTCAGTACAAATGTCACTCAAAACACCTCGCTGTCCTCATTACTTAATTGTCATAAGCGTGCTGAAGCATTCTCTTCTGCCAATTTCCCGACATGTGCGCAGTCACAAAAGCACGTGTAATACAGGTGTCCATGTTGACAGTGCGACTTCACATGGTATAGTCCTTCATATGTCCTTTCATTAACATCCTGTGATAGCTGGTCTTATGAAAGCATGGGTACCCTGGTTAAACTGGATTGCAGTAACCAACACACCCTTTATGTTACACGATTACTCAGCCAAGTTTAACGGTTAAGATTAGCTGGGCGGTTGCTGTTAAAGCCGGGGTCTTCAATCTGGAGAGCTATCGAAAATTTGAAGCAGGATCTCTTCAGTGCTCCGGCTAATCCCTCCCTCTGCTCTCGGAGGTCCTTCCAAAGCTACGCCCCTCTTCACAAGCATGAGCTCCGCACTGACTGTTCCTGCGCGTAATGGTTATGCGCGAGCACGGAGATTTTTCCCAGCGGACCGCAAAGCAGTGATTGGTCGGTGTTTTTACAGGATTACAGCAGTCACAGATTACAGACGGTTTCAGATTTCCTAAATCATGGATTGCTGTCAGAGTGTGAAGACCATTTCAACCAATGTAACAGATGGTGTATAGTTAAAAATTCACCAACCCCAGCTTTAAATTATTTCAGACACTTTGTTCAACACATTCTGGGAAAAGCACGTCCACCACCTCACAGCAAGAAGGTCCTGGGTTCGAGGCCCGGGCTCGGCGAAGGTGTTTCTGTGTGGAGTTTGTATGTTCTCCCTGTGCTTGTGTGGGTTTCCTCCGGGTACTCCGGTTTCCTCCCACAGTCCAAAGATATGCACATTAGGCTAACTGGCTGTTCCAAATTGCCCCGAGGTCCAAGTGTGAACGGTTGTGTGCTTGTTGGCCCTGTGATGGACTGGCAAGCTTTTCAGGGTGTACCCAGCCTTCACCCAGAATAGGCTGAGATAGGCTCCAGCCTCCCCACGACCCTAATAAGATTAGATGGTTCGGCAAAGGAATAATGACCACAGATTTATCAGTGCCTGCGATAACCACATCCTTACCTTGTTGCGAGACTTGCTGAAGTTCTTGATCTTCACCACGTCATCGGCAGAGAAGTACTGGGTGACCTCTTTGCTCATCTGCTTCACTTGGCAAGCAATCATAATGGTCCTAAATTTGGGAGCAACAAAGGGAGCACTGAGTATGCTCAGACATGGCAGGTCCCAACATATCAACTCTAACAACAACAAAAACTAGATATCATTGTGATGGCAACCTTCAGTGGGTCCCCACTCTGGATAAAGTACACAAACACTCATAATATGTAAACCAGAATTTCACACACTGCATGAACTGGACACTCTGTCCTCTTTATCTGTAGGTCATTCGCTTCAAGTTCCAGGTGGGGCGTAAAGGTGAAATATTACATTTTCACGTGTCGAGCTGCATCTATAAACTCACCAAAGGTAATCTGACAATTGACTGTGAGCCACGGCCTTGACCTTTCGGCAGGTGACCCGTCCATACCTAATGTTGTATGTGTAAGGCCAACCACATAGAAAATATGTCGTGGACTAGCTTTTTTCAAATGACTTACAATAACTTTTTTTCAAATAAGGTCAAGGTTCGAAATTGAGGTCACAGTGACCCTAATATTGGTAAGAGACACTCCCACATCCCACGATGTATAAGGCAGAAAACACACAGAGGAACCAGAGGTTTACTTGTTAGGGCCAATTTTGGTGATTTTTAAAGTAGATCCAGTATGGGTAAATTATACATCTTTTTTAGTTTAGCATAAAAGTTTTAGCACAAACCTCGTTATAAGAAGAAAAAAGGAAGGTCACGGTCACTTAGCCACGGGTAAATAAAATTTAAAACTAATGATTGAGATGGCAAAGATTTACATGATTAATACGATCCAATTCACTGAAAACACTTTACGAGTGACACACAATAAATAATAACAAAATACAGGGAATATATTTCCAAAAATAACTCACAAAGGGGGATAATCCAAAAAAGTTACGCTTATAAAAAAAAAAAAAAAAAAGTTAAATAAATATACAATTATAGCAATATGATAATAATAATAATAATAATAATGATAATTTTACTTATTAATATAATTTGATAATTACATAATGTTAATAATAAAAACAGATCTTAGTACAACAATTAAACAGTGAATGGAAAGGGCAGGAAATCGGGAAACCCACCTCCTAATCATGACACTAATAATAATGCACCATAAATTACGCAGGATGGTAATCTAGATCTAATCTAGTCTCTAGACCTAGTTAACTTCTAGTAATTAGGCTTAACTTTTTGAGAGAAAACTGCTAAGAATAAAAACTAAGCATACAACACCACTTGACTTGACTATGTTGTGGAAACTGGTGCTGAAGTTCTGACATGCATTTCTCCCTGCACTCGTCTGCCAAGCCGAAGGGAGGATTGCGAAAAAGTTATTGCGACGATAATGGGACATGAGAAAATTTCAACCTTTCGACGCCTTACCGGTAGATCTAGTCCAAAACCAAGTTAAAAATATGTTAAAAGACACTCGTGAGTTTTGTTTACCCTCAGCATCCAGTTCCAGAATCAAAAACCTGAACCGTGAATAGCCGTGATAGTGCACACGCGCAGAAGTATTCCCCCTGACAGAACAGGTGGAGCTCGGGATTTATTTATTTTTTAACAATGAGATTATCAATTTTTATCTGTTCTAAGTCTATAAATTACATTTAAACAGATAAATAGAACGTACAGAACAGCTGTTTAAGATTTCCTTTATCGTTTTGATGTAACGTGTACTGGAGTTTACACTGATTTCAATGACAAAAATAGGCTCATGACGTCACATTGCTTTGATCTCGCTACAAAGGCAGTAATCATTTTTCTTTTCTTTATCAACTGTTTGATTTAAGCTTATAGAAGTGGAAAAAAACATGTGCACAGTGAAGAATATTGAAACCGCTGCTTTTCTTTCCTTTGGAAGTCCAGTAGCGAATCCAAGTAAATGCTTCCTGTCATGAATTCTGCACCTACAACACTTCACAAACCTAACAAAAAATAACTAAAGCGATTATGTTAAAGCTCTTGCTGTCACAGCTTCAGGAATAGTGTAGCAAAGAACCAAAATAAAAAACAGGTCTCCATTCACTCTTGTTTTCATATCACTGAACTGCTACGTTGAAAAATGTCTTTTCAGGCATCTGTGTGTTTTCCACCTGAAGCATGCCTAGTTTGTTATACGTGAGGGTGAGCATATAGGAAATATAGTCTGGACAAGCTTTTTCTATTAAGTGGGGTCAAGCTCAAGGTCACAGTGACCTAATGTTGGTACAAAACACACCGCCTTACCACCCTACACTTATCCACCAGGTCTGAGGCAGGTGCCACCGACGGTTCAGAAGTTACACCCTGAACAAGGATGGGGACACGTGCACACTGATCCCTATAGGGTTTCAGCATTATGCAGGGTCCTAGTGATTCTACTGAAAACAGCGACAACTGATGGTCTCCCGGCCTCCCAGTACCCCCCCCCCCCCCACCATGTTAATAAAGTGTTGTGGCAATATTCCAAATCCAACATGTGCTTGTCATACCTGAAGGTGCCGGAGGTGAAGCCTCCCTTTTTGCCTGGCAGGCAGCGGTAGGTGCCAACGATCTGCACACGGTCTCCTGGCTTGGCAGCATCCACCAAGTCGTTGTCCAGGATGATGTCCACTGAGCGGGGCAGCTGGCCGGCTGGAGCCTTCTCCGGCATCTCCTGTACCGTGATGGTCTGATGGTCTTTATAGATGGACAGACCAAACTCCGTCTCCAGAGGGTTGTTCTCCTCATCCTGGATACACAGTGGGAAAATGTGTACAGCACACAGTGAAAAACAACGTGCCAGTTAAAGTACATGTGTAACAGGTCTACACTGATTCGTCCGCGTACCTTAGTGGGGTAGATGGCACTGGAAGGGAAGGCATCCAGTGAGGTCATGTCAGTGTATCTACGCTCCAAAGTCTTCTTGGTGGCCGGGCAATAATGGACACTTCGTACTACCTTTGGACGCACAAGAGAGCCTAGAATACAATTAACAAAAGGTTTGTTTGTTTATTTACTTATAAGGTAATTACACTGTAATAACATTGTTACAGAAACATTAATTAAAGACACCAGTGTTTGTATCTACGACTGACAGACTTGTTTCAGACGTACATTTGGTGACGATGCCCTCCACACACACCATAGAGCCCAGCAGGCGGGATGTGAGGGTGCGAGGTGTGACATGTTTGTTCCCAAAACTGCCTTCCAGTCCGACAAAAAATTCCTCGAACTGCTTGGCGTATGTGGCATCAACAGAGGCAACCAAATCCTTCAGGGCACGCTGGAACGCCAGGAGCTCCTCGAACGCGTTGTTCAACAGTCTGTAAACAAAGCGCTGTCATAATCCTGATAAAATCTCCAGTTCCCAAACTAAACGTAAACATCTTTATTCTTCTTCTTATGACTTTACACCGTATCATACAGTAATTACCATGAAATGAAGTGTGGAATTTCAGTTACGGGGTGTGTAACAGGGGTGTGGACTCTACCCTCACAGCTGTACAGTACGGATAATAATAATAATAACATGAATTCGGGGTTAAAGATGGGCCTCCACTGTGCCCAAAAAACTATTTTATTACTTTTTATTTGATTGCTGTACTGAAGATAATTCGTTTTTTTCTAATTCGTTATCAGGTGAAACAAAATCAGCATTTATTTACCCGGTGCCATGGATTTGTGTCGTGTGGTACTTAAACCGAATGTTATTGGTCTTACTAACCTGTCTCTCTCACCATCATTCCCTTCAACCAATCACTGATCACCATCATTCCCTTCAACCAATCACTGATCATCATCATTCCCTTCAACC
>JBCNYH010000002.1:1373535-1384128 GCA_039654325.1 Tandanus tandanus | reverse complement strand
CAGCCATTGAAGAGGAGTGGAAAAACATTCCACAGGCCACAATCACTGATCAACGCTATGCGAAGGAGATGTGTTGCAAATGGTGTTCACACCAGATACTGAACACCCCCCCCCACACACACACACACACACACACCTCCATTACAGTAAAACTGCACACAAGAAGTATAGAGCATGAAAGGGTGGATGAATACTTTACCAGTAACAGCTCTTCTTTATACCTGCATGAAGAAAATTCTTTGTTAAAAACTAAACAAACAAGAAACAGCATTCCTAAATCATACTAGACTATTGTGGTATGTTAAGAAATAAAATAAAAAATACACAATATGACCAAAAGGTTTGTTTGGCCAAAACTGTTGCCACAGAATTCATAGCAAACAGAATTCTTTTTCTACTCTATCTTTCCAGTTTCTTGTCATTAAAACTAATACCTCAATCAAACTATATGAATTCAGAATGATCTCGACACAGCTTGGCTGTGGGCAACAAATGTCCTGCGTCTGGCTTAAATACGTACATTGAGAATAATGAATGGGTCTTCCGTGGTGTGACACTCATTATTCACTCATATGATAATTTGCCAAACCTCTTAATCCCACTAGGGTCGTGGGGAGGCTGAAGTCTATCTCAGCAACTCTGGGTGAAGGCATGGTACACCCTAAACAGCTCAGTCCATCGCAGGGCCAACACACACAGTACCATTCACACTCACACCTAGGGGCACTGAAACCCTGATTGGACAAGATCAGACTTGTACTGTTTGTCGACAAACACACGGGAATAATATATGGCACTATGATCGCCAAATCCATCACGCTAACCATCACGAAAGAATCATGTAATATCATGTAGTCTGGTCTTGGCATTTAAAAAGTGCTAAACCTCCTCCAGCATGACACGGCCCATGTGGACAGAGAGAGCTCCATGAAGACATTCTCTTTCAGGCTGGAATGGAAAAAGTTGAGTGTCCTGCACAGAACCCTGAGCTCAAATCAACCACACTGAACACCTTTGGGATGAAATGAAACACTGACTGCTCACCAAATTCAGTGTGTGATCTCACTAACGCTCTTGTGTCTGAATGAACACAGCCCCCCACTGCCACACTCCAAAATCTAGTGGAAAATAGTCCCAGAAGAGCGAACATATATTTTAATTCTGCACACACTGTTTTATAATATTTGAGATAAAAAAAAATGTATTGTGGTATAACACCATAATTATAGTAAATCATATAAAATCACTACATGTGATCAAAGCTGGGTAGGATTTGGCCTTTAGATAATTGTGACATACTGACTCACTCACTCACTCACTCACTCACTAATTTGCCGAACCGCTTAATCCTATTAGGGTCACGGTGAGGCTGAAGCCTATCTTAGCCGACACTGGGTGAAGACGACAACTTGTGCTTGTCTTTGGACTGTGGGAGGAAATAAGAGTACCTGGAGGAAACCCAAGCAAGCATGGGGAGAACATGCACACATAAACGCCCGGGACTCAAACCCAGGACCTTCTTGCAGTGAGGTGGACATGCTAACCATTATGCCACTATGCCACCTACTGTCTAAACTTAAAGGTTTTAATTTACTCTTTACTTTAGAGTGGCTTTCACAACAAGATGAAATTCAAGCAGAAATACAGAAGTTAAAAAGGTGTTGAAGGCAACGTTTCGCTTCGTGAAAAGGCACAGTGGAACTTAAGGCTGGCTTTTAGTTGAGCCAAACACCCGTTTTCTTCAGGCAGAACGAAATTAATTTTTAAAGGCATTAAACGAGTCTGGAGAAATTCAACCAACAGTCCAAAAAATCCCAAGTTGTGAAGTCGTTAAAAGTTTGTATAAAGCCTGTGAGCTGGTTGAGATAAAGTCTCAAAATCAACTGAAACTACATCGAACAGCCTGGGTATCACCTTGAACACCGAAGGACCAGACGTACCGGTCAAACCAGTGGAAAGTTCACCACAGACTGAGTGTGATAGAGAAAAACTCGGAACTGCTTTAGCCAAAAAAACAAAACAAAACAAAAAAACCCACTAGGGGCTAAAACTACCCACAGAGGGCTGAAACCACACAAGGACGGTTGAGATGGCGCAGGTGCTTAGGTGCTGAGGTGCTTTCTCAGACAGCAGTACAAAGCCTCACCTCAATTCCCTTCGGTTCTGAAAGTGTATTCAGGTTCTAAAGTATCCGTTTAGTTCATTTATACATCTATGCAATGTTAAGGTTATTGGTTAGCTCTAGAACCCAGCAGTGAGTTTCTCTCCTCAGCTTACAGCCTCACCACTACTCACAGTGCATGTGCACTAACCACATCTTCCACTGTAATGCGAAAAAGTTCATAAATAAATACAATAACGAAAATAAAATTGTGTGCTTATTTTTTTTTTTTTGTTTGGCTAAGGTGCCCGTGTAGTGTATACTAAAACAATTATGCTCCTCAGGCTTGGGAGGATTTTGCAAAAATTCATATTCAGCAACATCCCTCACCTTCGGGGCATAATTGTAGCTTAGCAGACAATTTAGCAAATTCTATTTTTTTAAAATTAGAATCACTTAACAGTACAATAGGAGGAGGTAAATCCAAGAGCAATATTTGAGATATTTTTTTTTTTTTGCACTGTAGCACTTTTGTATTTTAATGGAGATTAATTGATGTTCATAGGTGGAGAAACTTGTTACTCCTCCCAGATCCTGGAACTGCTCGGATTGCAACTCGCCTCACCAGTTCAGCTGCAGACCCGTCTGAGGCCGAATCCCTCCATCGCAGAGGATAATGTGTTTACACTCACAAACACTGGACATTACTCAGTTTATTATTAACTGTTAAAGAGTGAAGAAGGGCTCACAGTGTCAGCAAACACAGGTAAGGTCCCATATTTAATACCAATGATCATACTTAGAAACGCTAAGTTAAAAGAATGTTTTACTGTGCTGTGATTTGTTTTGTTTTCATAAATGGCATTTTATTAAGTCGAAACTGTAACCCTAGCTCAGAGTGAGATGTTTTAGTGTGTGTTTTTTAAGTCCTATGGTGTTACTTGAAGTTTAGATGTGAGAAGTTTAAGAAAAAAAACTGCACGTCTGTATGTATCTGCAATCTTTGTATACACATTTATAGATCTCTATATATCTTTATACATCTTTATATATTTGTATGTATATCTGTATATATTTTTAGCATCTGTATATATTTGTATATACCTTTATATATCTGTATATATGATTAACAGTGATGTGAGCTGTAATAAGAAAGTCACCAACTTAAACAGTACAAAACACTCAGGGATAAATGTCTATTCTCCTCAAAAGACATTTCCATTGTGCAAGTTAGGTGGGGCAAGTAGGTAACGCATATCACCTAGATCATCATGGTGGTGTGTGCTCATGCTGGTGTGATGGTATGATTTCAGTTTTCTTGACAGTTGAGTCATCCACGTACATAGCTATACAATTAAAACCAAAAACCTGTAACTTGATCTCACTGGCATTAAATAAAGCCATTAAACTGCAATTAATTTGACTTAATTGTGTAAATGTGCTGCCTCTGATGTTTGGTGTAGACACAAGCTGCAGGTGCATGCACAGTCCTAACATTTTATTTTCCCTGTAAATAATACCTACCCTCATGCTCTCTTTTTCTCAGTGTTCATATTTCTTGACCCCAATTTTTTTCCCTCCTCTCCAGCTTATCACTATGTCAAGTGGAGTTGTGAGCCGTCTGAGCACCCTGACACTCAACATTAAGCAGCTAGTTGGCCTACCTCGTCTTCCCCCCTCTGTTTATTCCTTGCCATCCCCTCAGGCCACCGTGGGAGCCTCATGTGTGCCCAGCCTGTTCCGTGAGCCCTACATCCATTCAGGTTATCGTCCTGCAGGCCAGCCATGGCACTGCTATGTCCTCAGCCTCTTTCAAAGCCACAATGAGTTACTGAACGTCTGGACACACCTTCTTGCAGTACCTGCTGTGTTGCTACGCTTCTGGCTGTTTTCTATCACAAAAAGCCTGACTGTAGATGTTTCATTGCTGCCCCTGTGCCTCTACACCCTTTCTGCTCTGACCTACCTCACATGTAGCACGCTAGCTCACTTGCTACAGTCTCACTCAGAGCTCTCCCATTACTCCCTGTTTTTCCTGGATTATGTCGGTGTAGCTGTGTATCAGTATGGATCGGCTCTGGTTCATTATTTCTACTGCGCTGAGGAGGAGTGGAGGCAGAGCCTGGTGGGGACACTGTTCCTGCCTGGTGCTGCTCTACTGGGATGGGTGTCGTGTGTCTGCTGCTGCTTTGCCAAATTGCGCTATCGTCGTCCGTATCCACTGCGCAGAAAGATCTTCCAGATCGTGCCCACAAGCTTGGCGTATATGTTGAATATCAGCCCTGTGGCATACCGGCTAGCTACAAGACCCTGCCATGAGCCTGTCCTGTTGCTGCATGCCCTGCAAATGGCCTTCTTCCTGATGGCTGCGTTCTTCTTCTCATGCCCATTGCCTGAGCGCTTCTTTCCAGGGAAGTGCGATATTGTAGGTCATGGGCACCAGGTCTTTCACATCTTCCTGGTCATGTGCACCCTGTGCCAAATGGAGGCTGTTTTTCTGGACTTCTTGGTGCAGAGGGGCAAGTTAGTGCAGCTGCATGGACAGTGGAGTATCTGGCTGGCCACAGGCACTTTCGTTGTCCTGGTGCTGTGCAGTATGCTGACGGCAGCTCGAATGAGGCAGAGTGTCCAAAGGCAGCTGGAAAAAGGAAAAATGAAGAGTGAATGAGTCTAATTTCAGATGTTTACACCCAATGCTGGAGGACTATCAATTTGTCTTTTACACTAGAATAGAAACATCACTACTCGCTCATTTGTCGAACCGCTTAATCCTACTACCAGGGAGGCTGGAGCCTATCTCAGCCTACACTGGGCGAAGGTGTAAGTGAACGTTATTAATGTTGAACTCTTTTATATTAGGTAAAATATTAACTCCCAGAACATAAAGGTCTGATTTATGGTATTATGGTAGCGTGAAAGTTTTGCACAAGAGAACGACATGGCTTGTGATAATCTGCCATGGAGAACTATTTTATACAAAGCCATGCAAGGAGGCACGTTATACTGGAAACATTCATTCATCCATTCATCATTTTCTGAAGCGCTTAATCCTAATTAGGGCCGCAGGGAGGCTGGCACCCATCTCAGCCGACTCTGGGCGAGTGCAGAGTACAACCTGTACAGTTTGACAGGTCATCGCAGGGCAGAAACATGACAGCAATGCAGCCTACACTTTACGAAAGTCAGCAATGGTTCTTTTACATATTGGAAACAGTAAAGGTTAATATAGATTCAGGCACTGCCCAAAGACGGAGCCCCTGATATATATCTCCACTAATAGGTGTCTGAGGCTGGTGTTACAAGAATAGCATGGCTTCTTTAAGGGCTGAATCAACTGCAGCCCTGGAGGAAACAAATAAATTACTCTGTCCTGTGTTTCTATGGCGACTACAGTCTGTAGCAACACTCACTGATTTCTGCCCTTATTTGTATCACCTGTTTAGTTAGTTTAATTATCCGCTAATGTTCCATGACCCCGTTAATCTTTGGTGTCGTTTTGCTTACCTGAGTTAGATTGTGGTTTTTATTTTGTACGTGTCTGAGCAGTAATGTATGAGCCTTTTTTTTTTTTTTTTTTTGAGTTTCGTTATTAATAATACATCTGTTTTTTTATATTGCTGCTGGTTCTCAAGCAAGTTAGCAATACAGAACATTCTTACTGGGTTTTCCTAACCAACTAATTATGTTCCGTGTCTGTGGCTGTCCGCTCAGGAGCTCTGCTATTATAAGAGCAAAAGGAGAATAAATCTGGAATGTGATGTTGAAAAGTCACATACTTTTGGCCATATAGTTTATATAACTTATTCTTATTTAGTAACATTTATTCCATGGCAGTTATTTTATTAGGACTCACATAGGGCCATCGTGTACTGAAAGGAATTTTAAAATGAACGTACCAAGCCCTGAATGCACGATTGCCCCAGTAATGACTAGTTTCAGTTTAAATGACCTAATGTATTTGTCTCACAAAGAGACCAGTCTGTATAACATGTCTTAGCCAGTGTTTTATTTTTCAGTAATCCTATTCAGCCTGGGCCAAATTAATCTCTTAATAACAACATGGGAATGAAGTTAGAGTTGGCTTTAGTGAAATCAGGAGGAGGGACGTGTGAACAAAGGAGCCAATTGTCCTTTCTGAGACTCATTTGTTCTAAAGAGCCCATCAGATACTGGCTCGAGAAAAAGTACCGGATCAGATTAGTTAATCAGATTAACCTCAGTGCTGCAAGAATGTTCCTTCGCTATGAGTACATCTCTAACATATCCATCCAGATACGCGAACAGAGAATTGTGGTTGAACAGGGCGTGAATTGGTTTTGCTTTCTAGTTATGTACAGTATTTAATTAAAATAACTATTATTACCTCAGCCAGTCGCTGAAGACTCATCCAGATGTTGGATGTATTTGTGTTTTGTCTGACTCTTTAGACTGACAGTGTGTTTCCCATGTGATGCAGGGTACTGATTTTGAAACAGATTTTTAGTTGTATTAATGAAGCGTTAATGAAGCTAAAACTTCTCTACTGTGAATCGCTTAACTTAAATAAAGTACATAATTTCAAAACATTAAACTGTGTACTGTCATGCCTTGTTTCCGACACAGCAGTATATAAATCCTATTATCATCATCATCATTAATATTATTATTATTATTATTATTATTATTATTATTATTATTATTCCTCCATTCACTCATTCATTTGCCTGAAGGTTGGAGCCCATCTCAGCTGACTCTGGGTGAAGGAAGGGTACACCCTGAACAGCTCGCCAACACACATCACCATTCACACTCACACTTAGGGACAATTTGGAACAGCCAATTAGCCTAATGTGCATGACTTTGGACTGTGGGAGGAAACTGGAGTACCCAGAGGAAACCCACGCAAGCAGGGGGAGAACATGAACAACTCCACACAGAAACACCCAAGGCCAGGACTCGGACCAAGGACTTTCTTGCTGTGAGGTGGACGTGCTAACCACTATGCTGCCCTGTATCTATATTGATCAGGTATATTTGCACTTACTACAGCTGAGTGGTTGTATGTGTGTTGCCCTGTAATGGTCTGGCGAGCTGTTCAGGGTGTATCCTGCCTTCGCCCAGAGTGGGTTGGGATAGGCTCCAGCCTCCCCGCAGCCCTAATTAGGATTAAGCGGCTTAGAAAATGAGTGAATTAATGGGCACATTATTGTTATTTAAGGCCAATTTTTAAAAAGTTAATAAACTTAACTGCCAACCCTGACAAGAGAGAGGCTGTAATTATGTTTTCAATATTGGTAACATTGATTGATGAAGATATATTTATTTGGTTTATTCTATTGTGATCTGGCTCTAACAGAACTGCATGACAGTGAACGTTTGCTGAAGGTTGTTGTCAAACAAACAAAAAATTAAATTCTTACCTAATTGGCTAATTCTTAGTGCCATTTAGCCAGCAGTGCTACCAAGTGGCTAAGCGAGTAAAAACAATACACAGTGAAATTCAGATTTAGGCTGAGTCCATTATTAAAATGTTAAAATCCTGAATATGCACCACATCTGACACTGCCGCAATTATCTGCTACTGCTCTCAGGAGGTTGTTTTGACTTTTATTTGTTACCCACTCATCTTGTGACTGATCTTTTTCACTCTACTGACTTTGGTAATTGTTGTAATGAAACCTGGTTATACAGCAATGTGTTCAGATTTTTTTTCTGGAACTGTGAGTTTTGGATCATCATTACTTGTTGCTTGCTGAGCGCCTACTTTTTAACACCTGTCCGCTGGCAACAATGTGGATTAACAGGTTGTTCATGTGGCCTGTGCCTGCGTGGACTGCCCTACCCTGAATATTCAGTCCGTCGACAGCGATTCTCGATTACACATCGGCAGAGCTCTCACAACCATGCTTCCACATGTCTGACCCACCACCAGTCATGCAGTTCTGTTTGAATATCACTCTTCATGCCAGTCAGAAATACAATACAATGGACCCTGACAGTGCTTTCATACTGAAGACAACAAACCAATACATTCCATTTGGTCATTCATTCATTCATTCATTTTCTAAGCCACTTAATCCTAATTAGGGTCACGGGGAGGCTGGCGCCGATCTCAGCCGACTCCAGGCGAGGGCGGGGTTCCATTTGGTCATGACTCAAGGAACTCTAACTGGAAAGATTCTCACAGTGGTTTAGCAAGGCTAGGCAGGCCGACTATCACTCACCTCAAAACAATCACACCGAGGTCTGTTTTGGATTATTTAACATCCGGTTAATCGCAAGCTTGATTTTTGGTGTTTGACTAAAACATGGCAGCAGTGCAATGACTTTACACAGATGAACGGATCTACTTCTTCTGGGTTTGTTTACATCTGTCAATTTCATGCCTGTGGCAGAGGGGGTGAAGAAAGTTTCCTGTCTCTGTGCCTGTTCATGTCCCTTTCAAATCCATTGCTTTACAAATGAATGGACGCACCCGTACAACAGTTGCCGTTGACTATCGCCCATCTAAGCCCAATGATGAATTCAGGAATTAATTTTCTGCTTTTCTTTCCCACCTTTGTTTAGTCTCCACAAACATAATATTGTTGGCTGATTTTAATATAACTACGGATAACATTAATAGTGCTCTCACTAGGGACTTCACCTGGATAACGGGACTGCAGCTCTCAGGCACACACTCACTTGTCTGACAATAACCTTTATGAACAATTCCAGTCTGGATTCTGCCCCTTCGATAGCACAGACACAGCGCTGGTAAATCACTAATGATCTCATGGCAGTTGATTCTGGTCTGTTAACCATTCCCATCCTCTTCGGTGTGAGAGTTGTCTTCGACACCGTTACTCATAGCATCCTTCTTGATAGATGACCTTCTATTTGTATCATAGATATACCCTTAAACTGGTTTAAATCATATCTCTCTAGACCCACTCAGTTCATCCAACTCAGAAATTTCACATCCCATCCATCGCCAGTTACTTTCAGTGTTCCTCAGGGGTCTGTCCTGTGGCCTCTTCTTTTGATCATCTATTTACTTTCTCTTGGCCATATCTTCCATAAGTCAAACATCAGTTTTTATTGCTACACTGATGACACCAAACTCTATCCATCCATTAATCCTACGTCTACCCACCCGCCCACGTCCCTCTGTGATTGCCTTCAAGAAATTAATCCAGGTTCTCCTGCAACTTTCTCTGATTAATCAGTGATATAAACGAGGTTATCCTCATTGGTTTTAAACCCATCTTATAAAAACATCACCGTTTCTCCATCCCCATTGATAACTCCTTATTTTTTCCCTCCACTCAGGTTAAGTGTCTGGGTGTTATCCATGAATGCACACATCAATGTTAGGCTCACATCAATAATGTCAAATGGTCCGCGTACTTTCATGTACGCAACATGAATCGTCTTCACCAATTCCTCATTCCCGGTAGTACCGCTATACTCATTCAAACTTTGATCACATCTTTGCTTGATTACCCTTAATCTCCTTCTTGGTCCGCCTCTCAAGTCCGTCCATAAACTTCAACTGGTCCAAAATTCTGATGCTCGTATCGTTACCGGAAACCCTTCCAGTTCACACAGCACTCCTGCCATAAAAGAGCTTCACTGGCTTTCAGTCAAACACCGTATTGGGATTAAGATTCTGCTCCTCACTTTTATGGCTATCTGTAATCTAGCACCCCCATACCTCTCTGAACTTCTGCACATTAACATTTCCATCTGCACTCTCAGGTCTCCCTCTTCAATTCACCTCACTGTGTCCTCTGGCCGTCTGATCACAATGGGGTCTAGAGCCTTCAGCCTTCATCTCTGGAACTCCCTCCCTGCAGACATCCGTAACATTTACTCTCACACACTAAGAGACGCTCACGCGCTAAGAGACGCTCACCCGCTTAGAGACGCACACGCGCTACGAGACGCTCACGCGCTACGAGACGCACACGCACTAACAGACGCTCACGCACTAACAGACGCTCACGCACTAAGACGCTCACGCACTAAGAGACTCTCACGCACTAACAGACGCTCACGCACTATGAGACGCTCACGCACTAAGAGACGCTCACGCACTAACAGACGCTCACGCACTAAGAGACGCTCACGCACTAAGACACGCTCACGCACTAAGAGACGCTCACGCACTAAGACGCTCACGAGCTAAGAGACACACACGCGCTAACAGACGCTCACGCGCTAACAGACGTCAGTTCCTGTTCTTTGAATCGCATGCCGGCAACTGCTTGTCGGCGTTCTTAACCTAGCTTCTTCCCTTCGATTTTAGGATTTAATTAAAATTTCGTTGTTTAAATTCTCTTTTTTTTTTCCCTCTTGAAGCAGTTCAGTTATTTTATTTATTCTTTCTTCGAACACCAACTCTTCTCCACTTCAAAGCAGCACGCAGAGGGAATAAACAGCGTCCTGCTAATATCCTGCTACGATCCACAAGTCTCCAGCTAAGGTTTGTTTTTAGCATCATGGCTACCATCCAGCTTGTTCAGTGTGTT
>JBCNYH010000002.1:1298196-1308938 GCA_039654325.1 Tandanus tandanus | reverse complement strand
TATATTTTATTTTATTTATTTTTTTTTTTTTATATATATTGTATTAATCCCACAAGGGAAATTATTGCCTCTGCATTTAACCCATCCAAAGTGAGCACACACACATAAACAGTGAACACACACACGGAGCAGTGGGCTCCCACACACACTGGGGCACCCAGAGAGCAGTTGGGGGTTAGGTGCCTTGCTCAAGGTGGAGGAAGGGAAGGTGCAGCTCACTCCCCCACCGCTACAAATTTTTCCTGCTGGTTCGGGACTCGAACCAGCGACCTTTCGGTCCCAAAGCTGCTTCGCTAACCATTAGGCTATGGCTGCTCCCATGGCTAATGCTCTGATTTACTGATCAAAATTTCAGGGGTTCAAGCCCAGGTACCACCAAGCAGCCACTGTTGGGCCATTGAGCAAGGGCCTTAACCCTCGTTTGCTCCGTTGTATAAAAATGTACATCACTCTGGATAAGAGCATCTGCAAAATGCTGTAAATGTAACTCAATGTCCCCACAATGATAGAAGTACAGGATTGTGTGTGTGTAGAAGAGTCTCAAGCTTCCTTGCATGCAATAACAGCACCCTTGGTGGCTCTCCTCCACAGACAACACCTAGTAAACATAATGAACGCTAACGAATGTTTATTTTTTAACAGTTTGAAAGAAAAAAAAAAAAAAAACATTATAAGTCGTTCAATGATCTGTGACTCACTCTGATTCGAATTTTGGATTTACCACCAGTAATATCTCGCTTATTGGTTCCACCAAACACAATATAAAATCAAAACTGCTCTTAAGTGGAACATTGTGCAAATTTAGTGGATCATGGTTTAAGTGGCTCACTTTAGAAAGCACTAAAATTACAAGTTAAACACCTGCAGATGTGTTTCACAAATTTGTGTTTACAAAAAAGAGTGTTTGAGTGAATGGATGTTGAAAGTGTTTCTGTGTTATCTGCCTTTAAAAGTCATTCCCATACTCAGAGTGGGATGGGGTGTTATAATATCTCGACGCCTTGGGCCATATGGAATGATCTCATTCATAATTCATTTGCATTCAGACTCTTATTGATGACCCGTTAAATTCAGACATTTTATTAATGTGCCTTTTTTTTCCCCCCACTGCCTCTTATTAATGTTCCTTGTCAACACACTATAATTTTGTTGCTTCTCAGCTGGGGTTTCGGAAATATCCGCTCTGAATCTTAATCAGTTTCGGCATTGTCCAGTCCTTGATTAAGTTTCGTCATCATCATCATCATTCAACTGTCTATTTGATCTAATTACAGAACAAGCACATAACCGTGACTCATTTTCTACTGTCTCAGTTTCAGGCAATATTCCGGATTTTCCCTGAAATCTGTTTCTTATTTGTTGTTACGTTCTTACACACTTGAATACCATCTTCCATCTTTAAAGTGAAATGAAAAGCAAGCCTTCCAAAGTCTCCTGTTAAACATGAACATATGTATATTTTCATTATTAGGTGGTTTTTACTTACAGTTTCAAAGTTGTAATCTGCTAAAATCCAGTTGATAGTTTGCATTAGCCAGTATGAAAAGGCTGCTGTTTCACTCTCGCGAGAGTGCAAAATCGCAAGAATAAGACGTGAATTTTTCAATTCATACACTGCCCGGCCAAAAAAAAAAGTCGCACACTCTAATATTTTCATGGAATGCATTTATCCTTGCTTACAGCACGTTATCTTCATGCCATCGTTTCAACAAACTTAAGCACCATAACATATCTTTCCATCCAGTGTCGGGTTCATTTCTCACCAACGTCTTGAATCGATGAGGGAAAAACTGAACCACTCCATAAAGTCTTCTCCAGCACATCTCGAAAACTTTCAATAGGGTTAAGGTCAGGACTCTGGGGTGCCAATACATATCTGAGAATAATTCCTCATGCTCCCTGAACCACTTACTCATTATTTGAGTCCCCATTTTATATCCGCGCCATCAGGGAAGAAAAAGTGCATTGATGTGATAACCTGCTCATTCAATACATTCAGATCATCAGCTGACTTCATTTTATTGCCACATTAATGTTGCTGAGCCTCGACCGGAACAACTGGAGCAACAATGCCATGGAGATTACATGCTGTGATTAGGGATAAATGCACTCCATGAAAATATTACAGTGTGTGACTTTTCTTTTTTTTTGGCTGGACAGTGTATAAGGTGAGCTATAATGGCAAAATGAAAATGGCAAAAATAACAGTATACAGATATTAAACTAACAAATCAGATATAAACTAGTGAACTTCTATATAAATTAAAACTAGGCACAAAAACAAACCTTTCAAATGCTTAAAACAAGCGTTTTCTCGTATATATGTATTCATCTGAGGAGCGTCGATCACATGAATTTTAAGTTACTTTTAAGCCGAGTTTGACCTTGAGCCTTTGGCCTTGATTGTAGCATGGAATTGTTTTAACAAACAAGCAACATAACAACATTTATTTCCATCCAAACTTAGGTTCATATTTCATCGATGTCTTAAATTGATGACGTGAAAATTGAACCTTCTTCTGAAGTTCATCCCAAAGACTTTCAGTAGGGTTAAGGTCAGAACCCTGTGGTGCCAATACATGTGTGAAAATTATTCTTCCTGCTCTATTTGTGCCCCAATTTTAAATTACTTCCTTCAGGAAACAAAAAGTCCATTGATGTGATAACCTGGTCATTCTGTACATTCAGGATGTCAGATAACTTATTGCCCAATAATGTTGCTGAGCCTCGACCTGACCAATTGAAGCCCCAATATCATGGCGATTATGTGCTGTAGGGTAATCAAGGCTAAAGGTGTTCCAGCAAAATATTAGTGTGTGTGAGTGAAACCAATATATTATTGTGAGTGAATAATACAATAATATCAGTTTTAAAACCTTTAATCTACAGACGTGTACTTTCTGTGCGTGTGCTCTCCTGTGAAAGTTTTTAAAATCTAACACAGTCAGAGTGTTACAATACAAGCGCGATTTTTTTTTAATCACTATCACGGGACGTGTTGCTCAGTTTCGCATCACATTCTGGGCTAATGTTTGTAATTTGTTTCAGTCTGAAGTGATTCATGTAACGCTAACACAAAATATCATTCCAGATACCACGTCACTGTATTTTTGATTGTTACAGTACAAGGTCTATTTCACTCACTCACTTACTCACTCACTGCTTTTAATCCTATTAGGGTGGGGAGGCTGGAACTTGCGTGGGTTTCCTCTGGGTACTCCGGTGTCCTCCCACAGTGCAAAGACATGCACGTTAGGTTGATTTTCTCTTCCGAATTGCCCGTACTTGTAAGTGTGGTGAGTTTGGCAAGCTCTTCATTATGTACCACGTCTTCGCCCAGAGTTGGCTGAGATAGGCTCCAGCCTCCCAGTGACCCAAGTAAGATTTAGCGGCTCGGCAAATCAGTGAGTGAATGACTTACCCGTTTCTGAACAAGCCGCCTTCATCTGTGTCTGTAAAAGCTTTGGTAGCACAATAACCAGTGAGAACTTCCCAAGGGTACATCCTGAACAGCTCGCCACAGCCAACACACACATCTAGGTGCCATTTGAAGCATCCAATTAGCCTAATGCACATGTCTTTGGACTGTACGAGGAAACCAGAGTACCCTGAGGAAGCCCCTGCAAGCACAGGTAGAATTGTCCACATAGACAATAGTCCACATTCCGTTGAGCCCGGAAATCGAACCCAGGACCTTCTTGATGTGAGACGGACATGCTAATAAATCATTTTATAATCCTTTAACAACCTTAAATGATATTTCCCTTTAACAACATGTCCCCAGTTGTTTTATTCTTTACTTAACACACAGGTCGGTATGCAAATCGGGAGATAGTTGTCATAACCGATCTCTCCAGTCTTGTAAACATCCCTCCTGCGTGAACGTGCCGCTCCGTTCAGTTAAACCAGGCAGATGACGGAGTTAGTGAGCAGTCAGTTTAATGGTGTGGAAAAATCTTGACAAGAAAATCTCACACCGGCGGAAAAAGTCAATGTGCTATCGGATTAAGTGATACACACCTCGTGTCATAACATCAGTTCGCGAGCAGATGACATAATTATTAGGTCCACGAAGTTATAATGATTGCATCACTGACTGCTGATATCTCTAAATGTACAGGAGTGCACATACTAATGTAAAGCTTTCACACACACACACACACACACACACACCTTCTTTCTAACTAATTAAAACCACATTTTATTTCCAATGACATGATATGTTGGTGTGAATTATTTCTTCAGGGGATGTTTATTGATTCGGTTCTATATGTGTGTGTGTGTGTGTGTGTGTGTGTGTGTGTGTGTGTGTGTGTGTGTGTGTGTGTGTGTGCGTGTGTGCGCGTGTGTGTGTGGATGGAGGGTCTTTTTCACTTACAGTTTGCATGTTGAATATTTTAAAACTCAGGCTTTTACAACCACAATTTAATTTTAATATTGACTGCATGAGAATGAAAGAGAAAAGTCATTGTGCACCTGAAGCAGTTCTCTTGGCTCACGGCTCGCTTGCAGTACAAGTATTAATTTCCTGACAGATGTAACCAATTCTAATATGTTAAAAGTAATCAGTGTAAAAACCGCTCCTCATGGGAAGGAGAGTTGGACTGAGAGGCAACACATGACTGTGATATTAAATCTTACAGAGCCTTTTTCTATTCAGTATAACTTCCAAAACACTTTTATAAGATAAGATCCAAATATAAATAATTAGAGGTGGCAAGGTGGCTTAGTGGTTAGCACTACAGCAAGAAGGTCCCGGGTTCGAGTCCCAGGCTTGGCCAGGGTGTTTCTTTGTGGAGGTTGCATTTTCATGCTTTCATGGGTTTCATCCCACCATTCAAAGAGATGCACATTAGGCTGACTGGATATTCTCAGTTGCTCCTAGGTGTGACTGGTTGTGTGTGTGTTGACCCTGCGATGGTCTAGCGAGCTGTTCAGGTTATACCTCACCTTTGCCAGAGTCGGCCAACCTCCAGGCTCACTGCAACCCTCTTAAAGGATAAAGTGGTTTGGAAAAAATTAAATAAAATAATTGTTATAGGATATACTACATGGGAACATAAGAAAAGCAGATTTTGTGGTTTATTTTAAATTATTTTTTATTATTAGATTTAATTATTATCCCAAGTTTGTAAGGTAGACAATTAGCAGTTATTGAATGAGGTGAAGAATGAAGAGAATTATTCAGTCAAGGCTTTGTAATCACGCCCTATGTGATAATCCAAATTCTATAATTGTTTTATTACTCATTCAAAATTAACATTTTTAAAGTAAATAGTCACAATGTGAGTGTCAAATCATGCAATAATCATTTAACTTATCCTATGACAATGATGCAATAATTCATCTCATAGAAGAATAACAAGAATAATTTGATGGCATTCCACCAATCGGAAATGAGGAGTGTTTTTGGATGTATACTAATCTCTATCACTCCAAATTAGTGAATCAATCAGATTGAGCCATTCCCATGGAGTATAAATAAATATGTGTATATAATGGTTGAGAATGAGAGTACATTGAATCATGAATATTTATGCTCAGACACAATATATTAGTTTCACATTTGGCATAAAATTAGGAAAACCCAAACCAGAACAAATGCTGCAGCCCCAAAAACACACTTGATTATCACAAGCGGATACACATGCTTATCTTCTGGCGAAGAAGAAATTTCAGTGCAATCAAATTTTAGGGTTTCTTGCACCAAGATATTACTGGTCTACAGCCAAAATGCTTCTGAAATAAATATAGTCAAGCTTTCCTAATTTTGGTCCGCTGGGACTTAAACTGATGTTTAAAAGTGTAGATTGGCTCTAGTTTTTGAGAGATGGTACTGGGTCAGTATAGATCACCCTGACTTAGAAGTCATGAAGGATAGGTGAGTTATAGAGGGAAGGATCTGAATTTAAATCAGAAGTCACTGAATGTCTATACAAATAAAACTGAATTGAATGCATCTCTGACTGAATGCCGGAATAAACTTTAGGTAAATAAGTTCAATGTTGGAACATTTACTTCAGGTGCAGTAGGTCATGGGTTCAAATCCTGGACAATGTGGGAGTTTGACATGCCCTGAACTCTCCACCTAAACCTGCAGTGTTTTATTAAGAACGATGTGTGGATATATGATATAAATATGATAGTAATCATCAATGACTGGGTTTGAAAATTACTTTTATTCTTTCTTTTTAGGCAAAACAATAAATGATGCAATCTGAAGTTGGTATTGCATCATAAATGATATGGATTGCATCATATTGTCCCTAGAAGTCAAATGGTGCAACATTTGACTCAATAACAACAACAACTCAACCTCCATCACTTTGCTGAACAGATTGCTCGATATCAGCTCTAGAAACCAGATACATGTAGCTTCATGTTCGATATAATAATGTACAAGTCAAGTGTAAAAAACTTAAATATCTTAGAGACAGTAACCAATCAGCCATTTTTATTGTGATATTTGGATTCGGCGTACCAAAAATAAATAGACAATTTTAAAGTACCCTAGATTAGGTCCATCTTGTCTAAAAGTACTTTCAGGTATAAAATGCTGGTTTTAAAGTTGAATCCCTTTGACTGCATCGGGGCTCTTTCATGGTCTTGAATTCTGTTCAAATGCAAACATCCACTGTATGACATTACAAAGCTGTGGACATAATATTGGACTGATATTATTAAATATAAGATCCTCTAACCTTTTGTAACAAACCTGTGTAAGACAGTTGTTCACTGTTGTTAATAACCCAGCCATTGGGGCCACACAAGCTAGTGTGCTCTTAATGCTGGTCCCAAGCATGCGAAAAAGGGGTGGGTTGCATCAGGATTGACATCCTGCATAAAACCTGTACCAAATCAAGCATGTGGATTCAATATTTTAAGGATGACCTGCTGAGGCGAGCCTTAACACCCAAAAGAATAAGACGAAGAAGAAGGAGAGAAGAAGTTCATTTTTGGTAGAGAGGTTCGTGTCGGAAGTAAATGGATCAATAGTTGTATGATGGAAATTGAACAAATGAAGAAAAAATTCTGTGTTGTTAAGCTGATGTTAGGTCCTCTAAGGATTTACATTATGTCCCATCAGTCACAGATTCCTGCGATGGCCTGGCGAGCTGTCCAGGGTGTACTCTGCCCTCGCCCAGAGTTGGCTGAGATGGGCACCAGCCTCCCTGCGACTCTACTTAGGATTAAGCGGTTCAGAAAATGAATGAAATGAATGAGTCATAGATTCATCAAAGAACCTACTTACTGCTAACTTCACTCATCTCAATCACTTATTTGCCGAACCGCTTAATCCTATTATCTCAGCCGACACTGAGTGAAGGTGCGGTACACCCTGAACAACTCACCAGGCCATCGCAGGGCCAACACATACACAACCATTTACAATCACACTCACACCTAGGGGCAATTTGGAATAGCAAAAAAGCCTAATGTGCATGTCTTTGGACTGCTGGAGGAAACCAGAGTACCCTGTGGAAATCCACGCAAGCACAGGGAGAACACGCACTCAGCTCTATACAGAAACGCCCTCGCGGAGCCTGGTAATTGAACCCAGGACCTTCTTGCTGTCAGGCGGATGTGCTAACCACTACGCGACCGTGCCGCCCACCTGTTAAACCTGTCTATAAAATTACATATGATTAGAAGGAGCAAATGAAGCTTCATTAACCTGCGGTCTTTAAGCCACTTCAGTGTTTTAGAGTAAAAATTAGGGCAGAGTCTTTTATCGAACTGTTCGAGGGCGAGAGAAAATTTATGATACCTGCATAAGTTCAGTAGTGTTTCTTTGTCATTCCAAGCAGACTCTGTGAATTAAAGGTATAAGTAAAGAAATTTTAAAAACCTGAACTAGTTATAACTGCTTCTGTGTGTAAGTAATGATATGGGCTGCGTCAACACAAAATGAGTCCAGTTGGACAAAATATGAAGAGCTGTTTTACTGGATGTTCTACTGTTAATTCTCTTTAGATGAAGTCTCAACTGTTAAATTTGGTGGAACCAATCAGTGAAAATGTTTAAGGTATCAGGATCTTAACAGAAAATCCAGTTTGGAGAAAATCAGCTGTAAACTATTTCATATGTAAAAGGAAATTAAATTAAAAAGTATATAAAAATATTTATAGGTAGTTTTGCTGTATAATATTTTGGATGCATTATAGATTAAGGAATGTATTTACAGGTTAACAGAAGCATTACACTGTATGCATTTATACCCAAAAGTGTAATAACAACCAGTACTGGAAGCTCCGTAGATGGTTTCTGAAAGGTAAAGTGATAATTAAGATAACTAATAGGTGCTTTCAAGAACAGCTTAGTCATTATAAATTGTCACATGAGATTTAAAAAGCAATGCAATGGTGATAAATTTGTTTTGGCCAGTAAAAATAATGGACATGTCTATAAATATAAATTACAAAGCTTTCATTGATGGTGATGATGATGAGTAAACTAAAGTGAGTACTACATCTCCAGGAGTAAACACTGCTAAACAGTGTAATAACCACACACACACACACACACACACAGAGAGAGAGAGAGAGAGAGAGAGAGAGAGAGAGAGAAGGACATGCCAAGCCCTACCTGTGCTCCGGTGCTGAGGAGGTCTTCGTGTTCACACACACACACACACACACTCACACACCGACTCTTCAAGTCAGGCAGCAGTGTCCAACCCACAGCCTTGTTCAACTGCTCTCCTTCACGCTCTCTCCTCTCTTATAACAACCCGCCCCTTCCTCTGGTTCACCCCCTCCCTCTACACACCCTCCAGCTTTTCCACACTACAGATAGGGACTCACTAAGGTGTGGAATCATGCATAAATTGAACTAGCAACCATTTGTTAACGCTGACGTATATACCTTCACCAACAGCGTCACTTCTGCTCCTATAAGCTCCCCCAAAAATGGTCTTGTGCTAAAAATAAGCAAACACACATCCCTCTGCTTGGGTGTGATAACACACACTTCAAAATGACATGAAAATCATTTTGCATAAAATTGAAGTCAATGGAAGGGAAGATCATTTGTAGCCAAGGGGTGCATCCAAGGATAAAAAACAAATGTTCCCAAAGGCAAAGACTCATCTCAGTGGACTGCTGAGGTGTCAGAGCTCAGAGCAAAAAGAGAAGGAGGAAAGGATCATGTATGATGTACCATCATGAATCATTTAATAAAATTCAATAATAGATAATAAATATCAATTATAATTGATTTAGTGTATTTAAATCCTTGTGTTCCTCTTTCCTGTACAGTAGATCTATCATTTATTATATACAATACAACTGAGTCGCCAGCATGAGAAAGCAAATACTCACTGTATGGAACAGGTACCTGGTGTACTGTTAGTCAAGACACAGGCTGGAAGCAAACCTTAATTCTGTGCTTTACCTGTGTGTAGTAGTTTCCTTTTGTCAGGTATACCCATGAGGTCACCAGTGACCCGTTACTAAGCAACATGGTGTAGAAAGGATAGTACATATTTTCATGCACATACGTTCAACATCATGATAATAATGCTTCTTCTTCTTCATCTTCTTCTTTATTTGTGTATTTCCCCCTTTTAACAGTATGTGGTGTCAATAAGTGATTAGTTTGGCAAGATTTTTCTTTAGGGTTGGATGCTCTTCCTGACATCAGCCCTCCAGGACAATCATCCATTCATACATTCACAGTCACTTTAATTGGAGCAGCCAATTAACCAGTGTACCTGGAGGAAACCCACACGAGCACAGAAGGAAGATGCAAACTGCACATAGATACACCCTCGCCGGGCATAGGGCTCGGACCCAGGACCTTCTTGCAGTGAGGCGGACGTGCCCCAGGTAACCCCACGATGCCCACAGTGTAAATCATTCATTCATTCATTCATTCATTCATTTTCTAAGCCTCTTATTCCTAATTAGGCTCACGGGGAGGTTGGCGCCCATCTCAGCCAACTCTGGGCGAGTGAGGGTCACACCCTGTACAGCTCACCAGACCATGCAGGGCCAACACACACAACCATTCACACAAACTCTCACACCAAGGGGCAATTTGGAACAGCCAGTTAGCCTATTGTGCATGTTTTTGGACTGTGATTTAATCCCAGTGTAAATCATCTCTTTGTATTTAAAACTGGTTCAATCCTGTTAGCCTGCTATAGCACTAGGGCACATTAGTGCGTCACTGCGTGCTTGGCCTTCTGATTAGCTGGCCCTCCCCCACTTTAATAAAATTTTGACTTTTCTGAAATCAATCCGAATTACACAAACAGCACATTTAATATTTTTTATTAAAAAATTTATTATATCATTAAATTTAGTTTAATGTCCCTGAGCAAGCAACACCACAGCCAGATACTTTTGGTAGCCATCAACAAGCTTCTCGCAGAATAATAAGACTTCTGTTAAATTTGTTGGTTTCCTGGAATGGACCTGATTGTACATTAACATTTACGGCATTTGGCAGACACCCTTATCCAGAGTGACTTACATAAGTGCCACCATAAGTGAATACATTCTGATACTGTTTCACTAGGACACAGGATAAGTACGCTATCATTAAAACCTCTGATGGCAAGTCTTTTTAATAAATATAAATAAGGTTAGTGGGGCAGTGGCGGCCCGGTGGTAGGGTGCTGGATTACTGATCCCAAGGTCGGGGGTTCGAGCCCCACTATCAATGTCACTGCTGTCCCCCCAGTGCAGCTAACTGGGTTATCAAATGCCGGCCATGTCTCTCACTGTCTGTGGTGAGAG
>JBCNYH010000002.1:1254656-1264754 GCA_039654325.1 Tandanus tandanus | reverse complement strand
GAAAACTCTCCATGGCAACGCTGCTGTAACTTTCACTCATTGAGAAATGTTTCTCTGCTTGCATCAAACCCGGCCGATGACCCGCCCCCGAGAGCCATATACCCCACTGTGATTGGTAGGTTCGTTCAGCTCCGCCCACAACACTATAAAGTGCCAAACACATCAAACTCGCGGGCCGCAGTAACATTAAAATTTCATATTAAGGCGGGCCGCGAGTTTGAGACCCCTGCTGTAGATGGAAATACAGTTTAGATGAGTAAAGAAACAAAAACCTGTACTGCAGCCAGCCAGCAGGGGCGCTGTACCTGCTGTGGATTCATTTTTTGAAGATCACATGATCTGTTGTCCATTTGTTTATACAGTCCATATGACTTATAATCCCTAATAATTTGGGCCATGCTTTTTTTTCAGGACTGTTCAGGAAGGATTATATAAACTGTTCTTCCATCGAGGTTAAAATGTTTCACTCTGAGGCAGCTCAAAACCTTTTACTGCAGAAAAGAAAATAATAATAATAATAAAAACACTTTCACATGTTCTGGGTTCCTGCGGGTCTCTGGTTTACTTCCACAAGAGAAAATCAATGTCATTACAACTACTTGCTCTATGAAGAAAGAGTGAGGACTGTGGATAAATGATTGATGCTGACTTGAGCTGAAATTAGATTTTTTTTTTTGCCTCTAATACACATTTTTAAATCAATATAACTGTAATGACAGGGTGTTTAGGGAAGAACCTGTTGACAGCGTGAACAATCTGAGCTGCTGTTTAATACACAGGGTTTCTCAGGGAGCCACCACGCACAATGGCCTCACAGATTGGATCTTCGTTCTTTGCTAATGAAGCCGCCAGTAAAAATGTGCTCGTTCATTTCCCATAATGGACCCCCGGATAATGTGAAGCAATGCGTCACAGCTGGACACCGACTAGTGCCATAAAAGAGTCCCCCGCCAACCCCTCCTCGGCACAGCGCATCACTCACCATTTCATTTCCATTCCTCCGTCATGCCTGCTGCGTGCCAATTACCTACTGCATACCAGAGGGGTGGAATTTTCCAAAAGTAGCGCCGCGTGTCAGCGATGATTGCTGTACAGATTGTTTCTTCTCTGGTATTTTTTTTTTATTAAAAACATTTTCTTGTTGGCTTTTAGATTTGTCTGACTTCCTATTTGTGGTGAATGGTCAAAACAACCACCACAAAATGCCAATCATACTGGTGATAAACAATTCCTTTTTTTTACTGACATTTCAAACTGTAATTCTTTTCTATATTCTAAGTTAATTCTACTTTCCAGTGGGATTTCTTTTCAATAAAACATTAAAGAAATGTCAAATCTGTACAAAGTCTCTCGGTGTGCTACAGTTGCTCTTTTAACTCAGATCGAAGATCTTTTCCTTTTCCATTTCCTTCTGGTGAGCGTTTTACAGAGCTTTACATAATCCTTTCAAAGTGAACGCCAGCTTGAAATGATAAACTACAAAGCAGCATGTACTTAATATTCATACAAATCTCACATTTAGCCTTGAATACGTGACTGCTGAACGAGCTTATTCTTTTTCCAAGCTGCTGAACAGGAGACATGACTGTGTCGGGCTGCGGTGGTGCCGTAGGCTGAGCGAACGATTGCATCAGTGAGACGTCAGAGGCGTAAGGACCTTAAAACCATAGCAGCTTCCACAAAAGAACTGCCATAAATATGTGGATCCTTTAATGATCATTATTACAACGTTCTGAGGAACCTGAACCTGCATCATTCACTTACACATTACACAAACATCGTCAACTTCAACATTAATAAATCAATTTATCTGATATTTCTCAGAAAGAAAGAAATAAAACATTAAACATTAGGACAGGATTTTTAGGGCTATGCAATATTACCCAACTCTCATATCCAGATCATACACATCCCATCTTTAAATTCAAAAAATAAATAAACAATTCGAAGAATAAACTCTTTCCCTAAGTGCCGAACAAATTGGCTAAGTGCATGACATTTGCGATGTCTGTAGACGTACTTAATGGACTCAGTCATTGGTCGGCTTTATGCAGTACTACAGTTAAAAAATATTTTTAAAACAAATCACAGCAGCTTTAGCAGAGTCACGCTGTGAGCACGCAGGAAGCAACGGCCAACGTGGATCTCTTTGCTGCTGAACTACCTGCATATGGCCTAGCAAGAAGTGAATCACTTCTTTGGTGTTGTCAGCTGTAGTTGCCTAGGTAACCCTCTCACATGTTTACCATATAAAAATCTTTGAGTGAAACTGTGAGCAGCATCGTTCTCGTTCCCTACACTCAGTCGGTGAGAGCTTTTATCATCATTACCTTATGAGTTTATTTTAACTCATTATCTCATTATTATATTGGTAATTGCCTGAACCTATCAGATGAAAGTTCAGCTCAGCACAACTCAGTGGTTTCTGACTCGAAAGAAGTTTGTAAAGACCAAAGACCTCAAAAGTATAGGAATCAGTATGTGTATATATTCATAAATATATATATACACACACACACACACACACAAAATAGACTGGTTAATATGCTTATGTCGGGGTCCAATACACCTCAACGCATTAAGTGAGACCGAATTTTAGCATTTTTACATGTGAAAATTCTTATTCTCAAAAGCGTAAACATGGTCACGTGACCCTAAAATGAATGACGACGCTCTTTGTGAAGAAAAAGGCTTAAAACAGGACAATAGGTGACGAACTTATTAAAATACACATAGCTGAGATCAAAGGGGGGTGAAGTGCCGTGTGTACAGGTGTGTATACAGGTGTTAGAGCTAATATGCGGGTGTGAATGGGCTTGTGTGCGGGCATGAATGCTGCCATGGATCAAAGCAGAATGCCGTCATATTGCTCTAATTTGGTTAATTACAGTGAAAATTTTCCAAAAAATTAAATAAAATAAAATAAAAATGCTTTATGGTCATCCCCATGTTACAAATCTGGGGTCCATGGGGTCTTTGGTATTCTACCTGTAAATTTATGAAGGTATGACAAAGAAATGTCTCCCCATGCACCTGATAATTCAGACTGGCTTGATGGACACAGTCAGTCAAACTGCTTCCACAGCTAAACATCTCAATAGGGTTGAGATCCGGTAACTGCGCTGGTCACTCTGTTATTTACAGGACACCAGTTGATTGTTTTATATATATACAGTAGTGTGCAGTGAAGATTATACACCACCACTTTTGTCTAAAAGGGCTCCTAATAAAAAGAAGCAAAAAATTACTTCTCTACAATTTTTTGGTGAAAATGTATTGAACAATGAAATAAAAAAATACAGTGATGCAGTGATGATTATACACTAAAGAAAATGAAGATAAATCAGAACCCAAGTACTATTCAAGTATTTATTTCATGTAATATTGGATCATATTGATGAGAATAAATAAACAAACAACAATATATAATAATAACAAAAATAACAGTCTCTTTTTTGAGAAAAAAGTGTCAATATTTAGTGTGAACACCCTTTACTTTGATTACAGTATTTAACCTTTCAGGCATCGTGTTCACATATTTCTAATTTCTTCACTCGTTCCTTGCACTTCATTCCATATGTTTTGAAGTTCATTCATGTTATGCAAAAGTAAAAACAATTAAATTTGCGACACCTTTACATTTTTCTAAAAAAATTGGTATTTTCAGTGTTTGTGTTTATTAGCCATACTTTTACCTCAGTATTCTTGTCGTAATGATTTTTTTGGTTCTCGTTGCCTACAATAGCATCGTTCAATACATTTTCACCAAAAATTATAGAGAAGTCATTTTTTACTTCTTTTTACTAGGAGCCCTTTTACACAAAAGTGGTGGTGTAGAATCTTCACTGCACACTAAGTCAGTGACTAATCAAGGAATTTCTGTTACATCTCAAATATTTACACAGAACTCACAATAAATGAATTCTGTAAATAAAAGAGCAAAGCTGTTCGAAAAGAAGAGTAACATACTAAATAATCAGTACATAAATATTTTATTTTTATTCTTGAATTAAAATTAAATATTGTTACTAAAATCGTGCACATTTCACAGACAGTTTTTAGGGGTTTGTATTAAAACCTTTTGATAAAAATGCATTTTCCAGTAATGCAAAAATCGGGATTTCTATGCTTTGTCAGCTTTATTATTCACACTTTTATTTCAACTTTTTGTGTCAGCTTCCATTACGTCTCTAAATATACACATTCTGTACAAGTGAATAACTCGCTCGAGTGCATCGTGCTCTCCTTCTGTTAAACTGCCGTTTAAAAACTGTTTGAACCATAAGTTTGTTTTTTTTTTAACGGTCTGATGACTCGGGATAATATGGACTTCGATCAGTCTGTATTTACTTTCGTATCAAAAATTTACGTCTCAAATATTTGTGGAAAAACTTCCAAACAGACCAGCACAGTTGATTCTTCGGTCCGGGTTGTCCTTTAAAGTCTCCATAGTTTCCGGTGTCACGTGATCATCTCTACGACGGTATTTAGTATTCACGTTTGTGTCCACAGTTACATCCTAAAATGTATTTTATGTCCCTTATTACTTTTGTGAATTGTTTAAGACATTGGTGTTGCTTAAAAGTGAATCCATTTATTGAATATAAAGAACACAATCTATTCCCTCGGCTTCTAGATAAGAGAATAACTCCTGGATTTGGTGTCCAGTTACATCTCTACTAGGAACGGGGATTGCTGAAGGGTTTGTGAAATTTTCACAGTTTATAATTAGGTTAAACTGGTGAGAAATTTGAAACAAAAAAACACAGTTATGCAGATACATAAATTGGTGGATTCATTTATTACTGTGGTTAAGTGTTTGCCTTAAAGTCTCCGTTACATCTCAAAATGGACCGCACACAAAATCAATCATAACTCGATCAGCATTTGAAAATGTATCTTGTCTAATGTAGGGGTTTTTGAGTTGGTTGCCACTAATTAGTTTGGTGGTAATATAGTGATAATGTAAGACCACTGTAATGTTGGACACCAAGACATTTGAGATGTAACAGAAATTCCTGGACATTGAATTCAGAATAAATATATATCTTAACCTCCGTGGTATAAACAGAATAGAAAAATCTCTACCGGTGTATAGAGATTGTCATATCGCCCAACCCTATGATCTATTTTTTTTTTCCACTTTGCTAGAGGGTTTTATAGAAACTTGAAATGGGGTTGGTTTATGCAACCTAGAGTTTTGGACTTTATTAAGTCTTTGTTTACATTATTGTGATGCAGTATACAATGAGAGTTTTTATGATAACTAAAATGAAATGGTCAGTTAACTTTTTTGGAGGAAAATCAATAAAATAAATAAAGAAATACTTGTTATTGGAAGTCTTAGTCCACACCAGGAATCAAAAACTGCCTCCAGTGTCCTGATCAGCTATAACATACCTGTAAACACCGCGCATTATAAAAGTGTCTCATGATCAAACTCAGGATCAGATTTTCCATGAGAACTCTACTGTCGAGCTCAGTTTCCAAACATGATCAGGTGATCCTTCACCGCTATCTGGGCTGCGGTGAGACTCTCATGTCTGTCCTCTATTTGTAGTTGTTTATTGCTAATGAACACTCCTCCACTAAGTGGTAAAGTGCAAGTCTGCAATAAACTGAAGCCCAATGATCAACACATTTCAGATTTAAAGAAAATAAAAATCGGTTCCATCAGTGACTAAAGTATCGTTTTAGCATCTTGGATCAAGGATAGTGCAGACATTATGCCGATTAACAAAAAGAACACTATTACATTGAGAAGCCACTGGGGGCAGCAGCATGCATACAACTAGAACACTGTACGCAAAACTTTTTTTTAAAAGGCTAATGTAAAACCAAACAGAACACCTGAGTTCTATTACATCACTGGGGGCAGAACACGTGGCTTTACTCTCAGCTTCTTCTTTTAAACATCACCACAATTACTTATGTTAGAAACTTGACATTTGGATCATTTGAAAGGTCTTTGGACAGGTTTGAAAGTAGAGCGGATCTGGTTGCTAGGGTAAACAACAGCTTTTAAGGTCTATGGACAGGCATCTAGAAAAGTGGAACTGGTTGTTATGGTAATCATGGTTGCTAGGGTAAACAATGGTTGTTAGGGTCTTTGAACAGGCTTTTAGAAAAGTGGAACTGGTTGCTATGGTAATCATGGTTGCTAGGGTAAACAATGGTTGTTAGGGTCTTTGAACAGGCTTTTAGAAAAGTGAATTTGGTTGCTATGTTAATCATTGTTGTTAGGGTAAACAATGGTTGTTAGGGTCTTTGAACAGGCTTTTAGAAAAGTGGAACTGGTTGCTATGGTAATCAGGGTTGCTAGGGTAAACAATGGTTGTTAGGGTCTTTGAACAGGCTTTTAGAAAAGTGGAACTGGTTGCTATGGTAATCATGGTTGCTAGGGTAAACAATGGTTGTTAGGGTCTTTGAACAGGCTTTTAGAAAAGTGGATTTGGCTGCTATGGTAATCGTTGTTGCTAGGGTAAACAATGGTTGTTAGGGTCTTTGAGCAGGTTTTTAGAAAAGTGCATTTGGTTGCTATGGTAATCATTGTTGCTAGGGTAAACAATGGTTGTTAGGGTCTTTGAACATTCTTTTAGAAAAGTGGGTTAGGTTGCTATGGTAATCGTTGTTGCTAGGGTAAACAATGGTTGTTAGGGTCTTTGAACAGGCTTTTAGAAAAGTGGGTTTGGCTGCTATGGTAATCGTTGTTGCTAGGGTAAACAATGGTTGTTAGGGTTTTTGAACAGGCTTTTAGAAAAGTGGGTTAGGTTGCTATGGTAATCATGGTTGCTAGGGTCTGAGCACTGTTGAGAAATATATTTTATCTGTGGTTGAATTTGGTTTTGAATGAATTTGGAAGAAAACTAAAAGATGATACGTTTTTCTGTGAATGAGCAATAATTCGATTGGTTTTGTTGTTGGTTTTTTTACCACCCCGAGAGATCCCACCCACGGAGCTTTACACACCGCTTCGGGGTCTTCGGGAGACTTTCTGAGAAAAGCAGAAGCTGAAAAGAGTCATTAGAGAGAATGGGACAGAAAATGGGGAATTGGGTTTAGCAGCGTGTTCATGTGCACTGCGAAGCAAATTCCCGACACTCAACCGCATAGATGATAGAAACCATGAGGGAAGAATCGACATAATCACAGCCAGAATTCTGAATGAAGGCAGAAACCAAAAAGGAGTCAAAAGAGCAAAATCCCCAACAAAAGTGTTAAATTGCAGTGCATGAAATATATTAAAATCAAGTTCTTCATTAAAAGAAATGCGTTTTCTCAGCAGAGACGAGGCTGTAGTGTGTTTACTTACTATAAACTGCTCCACGTCTCGCTCGATGCCCACATTCGGCAGGTCAGGCATCATGTGGGACACCACCTTAAAGCCTGCATCTTTAGCCAGATGAAAAGACTCACAGACGGCTCGCACCGTGTGCCCCCTGTTAATTACAAATGATTTCATTACAGCTCGTTAACTTTTATTGGATATTTTAATGGGTTTTATGTTCAGCAGAATCTCAAACCAAATATGAATCATCTGATATACGTCTGCGTCATTTTGTTCAGACTCACAAAATTAACTCAGGGGTATAAGAAACAACAAGAAAAAACAAACAAACAAGCAAAAACAACGCTGCACCTGTTGGTGTCACGAGCCACATCTTCGTAAACACTCTGCACGCCGATCTCCAGCCTAGTGCAGCCGTACGCCAGCATGTCGCTCAGGTGCCTCTTCAGGCAGTAGTCTGGTCGCGTCTCAATGGTGATCCCAACACACTTTGTGTTACTGCGCTCCGAGTACCTTAACGGAAAAAAAATGATGCTAAATTTAGTGAGGTGTCTAGATATATACGCACAGATACGATTCTGAATTTGATTTGGAAACAAAAAAGCGTGATGAGAAAACAATCAGCTTTGGTCCACAACTCAATCAATAATCAACACTAGGGTGGTCCTTAAAAATTGAAAGTCAGAAAGTCTAAGCTCCGCCCCCTGAAATTTGTTGGAATCGCTGAAAAAACTCTCCTGGTGAATTTTTTTCCGGATCCGCAGGAGGGCGCTTTTTGAATCTTTATCATTGAAACATTTCCTTTTCATAAATTAATTAGTTTTCTCTCGATTCTGATGTTACAACTTTAATTTTCATTCTCTTTTTAATCCTTATATGCTCTGTTCATTCCCAGACAAAAGCCCCTCTTGCGGATCCTCAGGGTGAAACTTCAGGGTCGTTGAGGGAGGGGAAATGTTGTCCGATTGAGAAAAAAATTCACCAGGAGAGTTTTTTCAGCAATTCCAACGAATTTCAGGGGGTGGAGCTTAGACTTTCTGACTTTCGATTTTTAAGGACCACCCTAATCAACACCTGGACGTTCTCACACTCATCTTCACATACTTGGGATGAACGAATCTTCCATCCATACATCCATTTGCCAAACAACTTAATCCTACTAGGGTCACAGGGAGGCTGGAGCTTATCTCAACCAACTCTTGTCAAAGGCAGGGTACACCCTGAACAGCTCACCAGTCCATTACAGGGCCAACACACACGCGCACACCTAGGGACAACTTGGAACTGGACTGTCAGAGGAAACCATAGTACCCCAGAAGAAACCCACACAAGCACAGGGAGAACATGCAAACCTGGGCTCGTACCCAGGACTTCCTTGCTGTGAGGCAGACGGTGTTACGGCCCCTGCCATAGGTGACACGTTTTTAACATCTTCCCCTCTCTCTGGGTGTGCAGCTGAGCAGGAGTGCATGATGTCATGCAGGTGCTGTGTTCCAGTGCTGCCAGCTGATTGGCTCCCTCTGATATAAAGCAGCAGTTGATAGAGACAGACGCCCCCCTCTTTCTCAAGCCCCTCCCACTGCTCACCTGGGGAGGCCGGGTGTGTAATGTGTTTGCTATTGTGTGTAGCACTGTGTGTTCTGCTATAGCATTGCCTTCGTGCCTGTTGTAGCGGTAGAAGTGGGAGGGAGAAGCCCTTTAAGTTCTGTGATCTGTTTTCTCCTGTTTTTGTCTAGGAGTGAGGTTAAGCCCATTGTCTTTTGTTTGCTTCCTTTAGTTAGGGCAGTTTAGGGTTCTTTGTTTAGACTGTTTTGTTTGTTATTTTGGGCATTGCTCTTCTCCAAAGTTATTCACAAAACTACTGGCACAGATTTGTCTTCAAAACCCGCGTCCTGCTGACCCTTATTTGAGAAATGGGAAGAGTGGGGCGCTGCATGTAATCTCCTGGCTTCCCTTAGCCATCGTCGTAGCAACGTACTAACCATTACACCGCCGTGCCACCCTGTGAAATGATTAAAAGTAATGAAATGGAGTTTTTATGATTTTTAACTGTTACATTTTAATCACAAACCATTTCAGTTACATTCAAGCCGTTCACAACTCAAGTTTCAATTCCCTCAAACGACTTTTTAATGACATGACAAAAGAAAGAACAGTGCAACAAACCTGAGGTCTTTTGTTTTAGAAAACTATATCTGAACTTAATACACATGCCAGGGGGGTAAAAAATGACACACACACACACACACACACACACATCAGCTAAAACAAGGCCGAGGCTTCAGTCGTCTGTGTAAGATGCAGAGAACAGGACAGTCATAATGACCTCCAACTGTATGAGGGGGAAAATGTGTGGAGGTGGAATGAATGTTAGAACATAAGGGGTGTGGAGACAGGACCAATTGTTATTCCATATGTGATCATTAGTCGTGACTTTCTCCTGCAGTGACGTGCACGTCGTCTTTAGGAATCATTATTCAAACCCAAGATATGGATCTTGAGTTTTAATGGTTCAGAATGGAATCTGAAAAAAAGTCATCTGCCATCATGCTGTCTGTCTCCTTCTGTCTCTCTCCCCCCTCACACACACACACACACAGCAGAGATAAGGTCGGTGGCTGAAATCGAACTGTCGCCTCGCTCGACTTTGCCTGATTAGCAGCCAGAACAATTACTGCAATCATGTCATCTTAACAAAGTTGCTGATAAAACATGGTGGGCCAGTAATCCTCAGGACGGACGGACGGACGGACACACACACACACACACACACACACACACACACACACACACACACACACACACACACA
>JBCNYH010000002.1:987239-1001814 GCA_039654325.1 Tandanus tandanus | reverse complement strand
CACACACACACACACACACACACACACACACACACACACACACACACACACACACACAAAACCATTCACACTTGCACGTAGGGTCAATTTGAAAAAAAACCCCAAATAATTAATGTGCATCTTTGGACTGTGGGAGAAAACCGGAGAAAACCGGAGTACCCGGAGGAACCCAACCATGCACAAGGAGAACATGCAAACTTCACACAGAAATGCCCTCACCGAACCCAGGACCTCCTTGCTGTGAGGTGGACGTGCTAACCACTACGCCATCGTCTCTGAAAACAGCACTCCCAAATTCAAAATTCTAATAAAACAAAGATTCACAAATGAAACATCATGGCGAATATCTCGCTGTTCACGTGTGGTACAGTATAGTACTTACTGTTTATTGAGTCACTTCCTGCTAATGTACGGAGCAGCCAGTTTTGGATTTTTGAGGCTGGGGAAGGAGATGTTTCTTCGGGAATCCTACATCAAGAGATGATTCCAGTTGTTATTTCCAGTGAGGTACTTAAAAATATTGCCTTCCCAGAGCAAATTTAATTCACAATACACACAGGATGAAATATATTTATAATCTTAAAAGTAAAAATTTTAAAGATGGACTCCATCTATCCATCCACTTGCAAAACCGTTTAATCCTACTAGGGCTGTGGGGAGGCTGGAGCCTCTCTCAGCCCACGCTGGATGAAGGCAGGGTACACCCTGAACAGCTTGGCAGTCCATCGCAGGGCAACACACACGCAACCATTCACACTCACACCTATGGGCGATTTGGAATAACCAATTAGCCTAGCCTGGAGAAAACCCACGCAATCACAGGGAGAACTTGCAAACACCACACAGTAATGCCCTTGCTGAGCCTGAGACTCGAACCCAAGACCTTTTTCTCTAATATTACATGAGATTATCAGTGTATAGGGTGTGAGAACTTCTGGCATGCAGTGAGCATTCTGATTGCTGCTCATGATTTGTTAGTTATGCTAGAAGCACGTAGCTCCAGTGCAACAACACTTTGGACATCAAACACCTGCTTTTGAAGTGGAAAATTTGTGTCGGGTGAATTTGATTTGCGCCCAAACCATTTCTTTAAATCACTCAGCAGCTAGTTTTTATTTCATGTACACGATACTATGTGAAGTCAGGCTTCAACCCGCTATTGCAATGGCTGATGAGAAATGAAGACATTTTTTCCATCCATCTTTTAGGGCAGCTGCTCAGCCCTTATTTGCAAGAGTTTGATATTTTCCACGTTGTACATCCGGGCTCTTTTTTTAAAGTCGGCGTCAGTGTGTGCAGCAGGTCGGGGAGCGGTGGCTTTGAAGTGCAACTCCACAGTCTCGCCACATCTGCTGGCAAGATGTGTGTTTGTGGGAGATGTGGAGCGCTGAGGGCGTTTGGGGGAGGTGGAAGTGGGGGTACATGGGCGGGTTTATCTTTATTTTCTTTAATGTCATGTGATAATGAACAACATTTCTTCACATAGTTCTAGAAAGTGAGGTTGTGAGAGAAACTTGTACACTACAACAATAAAATCAATATTATATAAATAGAAGACGAATGGCGACATATAATATAGACATAGTGGTATGTGTTAGCAAGAAATAGTGCCTGTAATGCTGACGTTGGTGTAGTTTTACAGTTTAATTTTAATACAAAATGTCAGTTTGTGTTTTAGAACAACTAAAAAACCCTTCTCTGCCACGGTTAAGGGTCCATGCGGTTTTTCACTGCAGTAAATCTTTGGTCTTTTTCTCACAATCCAAATTTAGCAACGAGTAAAACAATATTAAAAATTATTGCAGCTGTTGTAAAATTCTTGGTTTGTTCTCTCCTGGACTTAAAAAACACTTACCACGTTTGAGGCCAAGGGTGAACTGTAATGCTGTAAAGACTCGGCCTGCCACAGCGATCTGTCTATAGCGTGTCAGGCGCGGTCGTGCCATTATAAGCCTACTCGCCTCCATGTAGCCACAGCTCTGTTTACCTCCAAGACAGCCTGCCTCCCTTGCTTCTTTACTAAATGGTGGTGAAACCACTGAAACAGTGGCTTAATCATGAGTTTATGGAGCCGATGTTCAGCCGTGCCAGTATCTGACACGCCGCAAGCAATTTTACATTTAGTTTGCCAAGACTGGTTGGCCTCCGAACAGTTATTTTCTTCTCAAGGCAACAGTGATGGTACAACACTCTGATCCATTTGTAATCATTATTAAAGTCATATTTCTCAGCTTGGCTTGTAAAACTTTGCTCAAAATGAGCTGCTTGGCCTTCATTCCCTGTGCCCTTTGTTGCCATCATGGAGCTGCTGTTTGCCAAAGAGGCTAAAATATCAGCTTTGTGCTAATTTTCTAGTCATGTAAGCCTAGTTTGTGTCCACTTAAGCACATGAATTAGTTGCAGTAATATTAGTTTCCAGTATTAGACTGCTGAGCTGATGCCTGCTGTTTGTGAAATGAATCCCAAGGCTTTATTACCTCCACCACAAAACAGAGTTTAATGCTAATCACCACTGTTTGTTTGTTTTCAGTTTGACTGTGAAAAAACTGACCACACCCATGCATGGATTTCCACCAAATTTGGAGGTATACATTTCGTTCATTCATTCATTCATTCATTCCTTCCTTCATTCATTCATACGCTGAATCACTTAATTCTACTAGGGTTGCAGGGAGCCGGGAGCCTATCTTAGCCAATTCAAGCCAGGTGGATGACAACGGCATGTCTGTGTGGAGTTAGCCAGTTAGCCTAATGTGCATTTATTTGGACTGAGGGGGGAAAACAGAGTACCCAAAGGAAACCCACACAAGCACGGGGACCTTCTTGCTGTGAGGTGGACGTGCTAACCACTATGCCGCTGTGCCACCCATATAGACATTTCCCATGTTAAAACTGAAATTGATCATATCTGAGAAACAAAGTTACACAAACCCATAGATGCAGTAAGGGACAGATAGGAAATCGTATACACACTTTCAAACAGCATAATGCACTTTGGCCATGAGTGATCCTAAAAGGTCAACATCAAGGCCACATGATTTTAAAGTGAAATGAAAGGCAAGCCTTTTAATCTCTCCTGTTACACATGAACATATGTATATTTTCATCATCAGGTGGTTTTTACTTACAGTTTCAAAGTTGCAATCTGCTAAAAAACCATTTAATAGTTTGCATTCACCAGTTTGAAAAGGCTGCTGTTTGACACGCTGAGGGCAACCCGGTGGCCCACTCTTTACAAACAACAGCAATGGCCAGCCTTTGATAACCCAGTTAGCTGCACAGGGGGGGACAGCAGTGACAACTTGGTGATAGTGGGGCTTGAACCGCCGACCTTCAGATCAGTAATCCAGCACCCTACCACCAGGCCACCACTAAACTAGGCACATCTGCACAAAATACAATCTACTGTTCACATACATTAAACAAACATCATCTCATTTACCTGAACGAATGCTATAACAAGCCAGTCATTCATATGCAAATTACTTTTGTACGTATTTACCACCGCACACACGTGAATCATGTGCAACTTTTCGCAGAACAATGTCACCCTGTGTGTGGATTTACTAGTCTTTGTTTTTTTTTCTTCAAGAAGAAGCTTGTAATAACAATAATGTGCTTTAATGTGCAAAGATATACGATGTATGCAAGATTTTAGTTTGGATTTTATTTCCCTTTAAGCGCTTTGTAACTTTGAAATAAATGCTGATAGTAATGCCGTTACTAAACGAATAGGGACACTAATAGGAAACTATATATGGATTTCCAAATGAGACAAATACCTTTGACCTTGATTGACCCTCAAAGGGCAAAACCCAACCGTCTCCTAAAAAAATCATCTCCTGAAAGGACAAGTGTTCTTTACTATTTGGATCAGCACTAACTGCTGAATCAGTATAAATCGTTATCCAACTGAAAATGGATGTCTGAAAGGATGCTTTTACAGATAACTCTGTAAAATGTACAATGTTTTCAAGCCCAAACACTACTGTCCTTCTTCACTCACTTGCTTTGGAAAACAATAGTGAATCACAGACCTAAAAGGCTTTAGTGGGGGAAAAAACAGTTGAAGTGAGCATAAAGTGCATGTGAGATTTATTTGAGCTCATTATGGTATCATCTTAAATGTTAAGGAATTACAACCAGCATGAAGAGCCCATTCTTGAGCCTGAAAGAGAAGAAAAAGCAACGTTTTAGTAGACAACACAATCAACAAAATATGAAAAACATTGGGTTCTGTGTTATTTCTGCCCCTCTCGCTCTGAATGAACTTGGATAGCTCTGCTGCTAAACCTCACACACTGACATTTAAATCAGGTGTGTGTTGTGTAGCAAATTAAGCTAAATTTAGGTTGCATGCTTGTGCAAATGAATGGTCTGCTTTAAAACCAGTACCATATTAAACCCATCACAAAACACAAGGCTACATCTAACATATCCAAGCTGCTCTGGTGGTGTATCAGGTGCTGTTATTCAAGCACGGTTAATCTGTAGGCAGATTAAAACAGAGGGGTTAGCTTGTCAGGCTAATGACTTGGTTTACAGCTTGTGCATCCCTGTGGGCACACCGGTTATTCACCACACTGTAAAAAAAAACTAAAACAAAAAAACAAAGACAGACGTCTGACCACATCAGGCTGAGTCAGACATACCCACTGATGGAGTTGTCACGGTTTGCTAACCATAACTTTGTTTTGTCTTGTTCAGCCCTTCTGACCTGAACACTGAGCTCGGCTGGCGGTTCATTTGTGACTTCATTTCGACCGATTTGTCCTGTATTAATGGAGTGATGACTTTATCGCAGCCGGAATAGAGAAGACGTGTTTCATGGCCTCTCTGTTAAACATCCTGTTTGAAAGTATTTTGCAAAGATGTTTTTCAAGGGGCAGCACGGTGGCGTACTCTTTAGCACGTCCACCTCAGAGCAAGAAGGTCCTGGGTTCAAGTCCTAAATAATTGCTAAATGATTCCTAATTGGCTTTTCCAAATTGCCCTAGGTGTGAATGTGTGTTTGCGACTGGCAGGATGTACCCTTCCTTCATCCAGAGTCGGCTGAGGTAGGCTCCGGCCTCCCCCGCGAACCTAGTAGGATTAAGTGTAAAAAAAGGAGAAATAAATGAATTAATTAATGTTTTTCATTACATTTAAGGTGTGTGTGTTTCAACCTCACTGCTCATTCAGGTCCAAGAACATGCCGAACTTCTGGAGGTCTCCTTTAGCCAATGAGAGTAACCTCAAACACTCAGAACTCTTATTATGGGGGAAAAAATGTTTGCACTTAGTTGTATTTTTCTTCTTTGTGTTAGACCAAGTCCCCAGATGGACGTAATTCATGGCTAGTGGATTTGGATTGAACTCACACAATAAAATCCCTTGCAAAACAAAATTCTAAATCTTTTGAACATTATACAAATAGTCAGTCACGGAAGACAAAAAGTGGTACCAGAGGTGGCATTGAAGCTCTTTATTCTGTAAAACGGACTGCCTGAAAGCCACTGCTGAGTTCCAGAGTACAGACCTCAGCCTTTATTGGTCATCTGTATGTTTGGATTATAATCTCGCTCTTATGTCACACTGGGGTTAATGGGGTCTGATTACAGTAATAATATATCATTTAAACATCAGGGTAGCTCCAGAGGACACCATTACTCTGAAATCATTCCTTTTTTTAAAGGTTTGATAAAGGAAAGGTGGCTTGGTGGCTCAGTGGTTAGGGTTCTCACCTCACAGCAAGAGGGTTCTGGGGCCATAATCTTGGGAGCCTTTGTATGTGGAGTTTGCATGTTCTCGCTATACATGTACTGTATGGCTTTCTCCAGGTGCTCTGGTTTCCTACTATAATAGTAGGTGCAGTGGTGGTGCAGTGGTAGGGTGCTGGTTTACTGATGTGAAGGTCGGGGGTTTAAGCCCCGTTGTCACTGCTGTCCCAAACAAATTCATTTTAAATGAGGAGGAACGTTAAGAAGTTCAGATCACATACAGGTGGATTAATATCTCTGGCTTGGTGATGGAGGAAGGAAAACGTGATGATGGCTTCACGACTACTTTCCATCCTTTGATCCTTTTCTCACATCCTGTGTACGTTTTCGGACGATCAGTCTACGAGCTCTATGATCACTATTTCATTTTAATTATATTTTTTGGAATAATATTATTTCCTCTGTTGGTCCTCTCTCCCTCCTAACATCTCACACACCTTCTCTGTATATATTAATTACTCTCTGGGATTCATTGGTTGTTCTAGCGTTGTGTTACCTAATTTAAACAAGTCTGATCCGGAACTCTCTGTTCATCCATGTTATAATAACCTATCTGTGTTTGCGCTCTTAGCCATCTCAGCCATGCAGGCTTGAGCAGCTGGACTGAAACTTCTGGTCTTTAAATCAGATTCTGTATACTCTTCAGCTCCATGAACATCATCTGCAAGTCTGTCTGTCTTAGTTTAAATTTGTTTTGTTTGTCCTCTGAGTTTTTTGAGTGGCGGTTTTGAGCCCTTTTTCATTTATCCAGTTTTTGCTTTCCTCTTTTTATAACAAACTTTTTCTTGTCTACCGAGTACCGGGCAGTATAACTGGGTGAAATCGAGCAGATGGATCTCATGGCCTTGGAAGGCAGTCCATCTAGGGGAAGGAAAACACAGATTTAAAACCAGGCCAGGCCAAGCTCTATAGCCTAGGCAGGCAGTTGATCTAGGAGAGGATCACTTCAAAAACATATCTGCACCTGGTAAACCCCCAGATTGTGGTCCTAGCAACACCAGATGGAACATGGCGGTATCAGAGTGGGTCTTGCTGAGCACCAACAACATCCACTGCTGATCCACATCCAGTCTTGGTCAACCTCCATCAGCTGATGAAGTACTGAAGTCATTAAACAAACCTCAAGTGGTAAGGTAACCTCAACTGGTCCTGATAGCATCCCAACTGAGATATACAGTATAAAGCTGGAGGCATCTACACAGTTAACAAGCTTACATGCCTGTTTGGATTCTTCTGGGCTAAAGGCAAAATACCTCAAGATCTGAAAGATGCAAACATTGTTCAGCTGTACAAATGAAAAAAATAGGGTGGTTAGTGATAATTACCAAGGCATTTCTCTGCTGTTTGTTGCCGGTAAAGTCCTGGCTTGCGTCATACTGAACTGACTGCTCTCTCACTTATTGGATCGTGCTTAGCCTGAATCAGGTTATTAGAAAAATCAGGTGGTTTTAGATCAGGTCGCAGCACAACAGACATGGTGTTCACCATGAGACAGCTACAGAAGAAGTGTCGCGAACAAAACATGCCACTTTACACTATATCCATGGATCTAACTAGGGCGTTTAACACTGTTAATTGGCCAGGACTGTGGGTGATCCTCCAAAAGATCAGTTGCGCTGAGAAGCTTGTCTACATGATTTGTGCATTCCATGATGGTATCTAAGGTCATGATGTCTCGCAAGGTAGTCTATCAAGAGGTTTTCAAATTCGAAATGGCACCAAGCAGGGGTGTGTCTTGGCCCCAATGCTGTTCAGAATCGTCTTTTCCTTAATGTTTTGGCATGCAATGCATATGCCTCCAACTGGGCATATATCTTCAAGTCAAAACAGACGAAAGTGTATTCAGCCTGCAGCATTTCACAACTAAGTGCAAAGTATCTGAAATGATACTGTTCTCTACTACTACTACTGTTCTCTGATGACTGTGCATTGTCAGCCCACAGCCTTTGTGACATCCAGTTCATAGTCGACAGGTTTGGTCTGCTATGTACAAGCTGCTAAAGCTTTTGGTCTGACAATCAGCCTTAAAAAGACAGAGGTCATGTTTCAACCTGCTCCAGGTCAGCCGTATCATGAGACAGCCATTAACATAGATGGTATCTCTCTAAATGTGGCTGGTAAATTTTTTTATTACTTGGGCAGCACCATGTCTCATGTCTTGATAATGAAATTGTCAGTCACAACGCCAAAGCAAGTGCTGTCTTTGGAAGGCTATCACGGAGCTGTTCAGGGTGTACACCGCCTTTGCACAGTGTCAGCTGAGATAGGCTCCAGCCTCTCCCCGACCTTAGTTGGATTAGGTGGTTCAGCAAATGAGTGAGTGAGTGTTTAAACAGGGCATAAGGCTTCATAATGAGGTTTTATCGTTTGGTTAAACTATGAATATGTGGTGTTTTCTCAGATGGATGTTATCTTAAGGTAGATAGACATTTATTTTAAGATTTATTCTGATGGTGTTTTATTATATTCTGATGAGAGGAGTGTTTTAATTAGTGCCAGGTACCCACGGTGACTCCAAATCACCAACACTATCCTGCAATATCATTTATAGTGACATGTCCATAACTAACTATCCCTAGAAGCCTCACTCCTGATTTGTCCTTTGGCAGAAAGTTATTGAGTTGTAAAGCCTCCAGCTAGAGTTCTTCTGCAACAGATGAAAAAAAACAGCAGCATCAGATTCAGGTTGCATAACATGAGAGTTGATAACCTGCTGCATTTCTTTTACAGCCAAACTCTTTTTTTATTCAAAGCTGAAATTACACTTTTCCATCATTCATTCGTTCATTCATTCACCGAACCACTTTATCCTTTATTAGGGTCGCGGGGAAGGTGAGACTATCTCAGCCGTCTCTGGTCAAAGATGAGGTACACCCTGGACAGCAGACCAACACAAGCATTCACTCTCACACTCACACCTAGGGGCAATTTGGAACAGCCAATTAGCCTCATGTGCATGTCTTTGGACTGTGGGAGGAAACCGGAGTACCTGGATGAAACCCATGGACTCGAACCCAGGACCTTCTTGCTGTGAGGTAGACCTGCTCCCTAACTTCCATCCTATCAAGAATAGAAACAATTTCTTGCTGTTATTGCTATATTAAATGTAGGTATATCAGAAACTGCCCCAGCTTTCTTTGCAGTTCTCTCAGATGCACCTCTGTGAGCTTTGGACACTTCGAGTTTGCCATTTCTTCCTTTCCTCAAAGCAAATGTTCCTCAACTCTGACAAATTAGAATATAGAATGACGTTGGGTTGCAATTTTCAGGTCCTAACACAGATTTTCAACTGGATTTAAGTCTTGACTCGGCCATTTCAAAACACAAGCCTTCTGTAACAACATGCAGATGACTTAAACAGCTTCTTCTCCGACACTTGCTTGTATTGAGTTCAGTCCATGCTGCCTGTGATGGCAACAAGGTTCAAATCATCCTGCTGTGCATGCCTGGGTGTTGGACTGTATTAGATTTGTGCCAAATATTAATCATATTAATATCAAATGGGTCAACTCTCAGAATTCGCTTCCTTCTGGTCATTCTACCAGAAAAGTGCTGATGGTACTGTGGAGGTTGTACTAGTTCAGACAGTCAACTATGCAACCAGTCTTGTAGATTGTCTCTTAGACACTTCTCTTCTTGTCTGGGTGCTCAGTTTGAGCCTGATCTCGGTAGTGTCTGGGATCTACCATATTTTTCCACTTTGTTTTAATGGCTTTCACAGTGTTCCTAAAAACGTTCAAAGCTTTGCTGATATTTTAAGAACCTTCTCCAGTTTTTTCCCTCCTAACAACTCGATATTGAAGCTTACCAGGCAGTCCTCTGGTCTGATCTGATCTGCCGGTTTAATTTTGAGACTTCCCAAATTCAGAGATGTTTATTGTGCATTCGTACAATTGGATACAGGTGGATTTTAAATTGACGCAGGTGTACCTTGTTACACATGTTGAGCAAAAGTGGCTAAGAAAAGTAAACACTAGTCCTAATTTGGATTGATTTGATTTGTGTAGGATTAAAAAGCCTAGAAATTAATTAATCATAGAATTTATCATCCTGTATCTGGTTTATTGAAATATTTTGAAGCGTAAGAAATTATTCCATGATTAATCCTGCATCTCGTACTGAGATTAGCCATTAATGTCTTTTAAAATGCTTGTGGAATTCTGGAGAAGTTGACAAAGTGGTGCTGTTGGTATTAGATTTGACTCTTTACCTGGACTCAAGCCAAATTCACCGCTAATATGACTGGATTTATTAATGGTACTCTTCTTAATAGCTGCCAGATTGCCAGCTAGAAAAGTGAGCTAGATTCGAGCTGATGGTACGGATTTGCCAGGCACGCTAACCCTTTCTGAATATGTGGCAGCTGTTTGTTCATATATTATCCAGGTGGAACCCAGTTTAAGGCCTGAGGATGTTGTAAGATGAGAATTATTTTCCTGAGAAAGGCTCATGTGTGAGAGGAATCAGAAGTGAAACAGCTTCGTTCATGCACAGCGGAACTGAACAGCATTGAGACGTCCCACTACATGTCATGCCGTGAAGGCTCGGCTTAAAAAAAGTCTCAACAGACCATCCATTCATAGGAATGAGGAACCTTTGGAGGTTTCCAACATGCGCCAAAACATTAGAGGCGACGCTGTGATGCTCTTTATGCAGATGAGGACTGACAGGACTGGACAAGCTCCAAAGCAGATATACAAAGGAGCCTCTCTGTGGAGAGCATGAACAATTCCTCACGAATCCTCCACATTAAAGAAAACCATCTGAGAGTCATTTACCTAAACACTGTGGTCTCTGCCATGGCTTGGGAAACAAAAACAAAATACTTTCAGGTCATCGCTGTGGCCTTTTTCGGTGGATTTTAATTATCTATTAGCATGAATAGAATACGAGCTCCGGGTCAAGAACAATTATTTTGTATTTGTGGTTGTTATTTTTCAGGGTTTTTTTTGTTTTTCTACACACATAATTTACATGTATGCTGATGCCCATATTTGGACGTCTATCAGATCCAATAAGTGATATGAGTTCTAGAGTAGCTACATTACTGTTTACCAATATTTACATTCAACTTTTGATTAGGGCAAGAGCCACATTAGGGTTCTGTAGTCAGGTGTCCACATATTTTTGGTCACGTGGCCTTATGCTCTTGTTTTGCACAATAACAGACACATACGGCTGCTTTCGCACACGACACATTTATTCAAAGTAACTGATCAGTAACAGGAAGAAAACACAACTACATCCAATCAAACTAACACGGGAACACCCACCTCCACAGCTATGATGCCTTCCCATAATGCACTGCTAGTGTGCATCCATTCTGGTGGAGGTTTAATAGTTTGAATGCAGTGATTTTACGAGCGATCTTAGAATCAGTTCTGCTGCTTCAGAAGAGGATTGGAATGAGTCCTAGAACCGATATCTCCAGAACCGATTTGAACTGAACTCACCCCTGAAGCCCATATGTTTGGACTGTGAGAGGAAAGAGGAGTACCTGGAGGAATCCCATGTAAGCAATTCCACTACAATCAACTACAAATTAAACCAAACAATTTTAAACACAGAACAAGTTTGGAGGCTGGAGCCGATCTCGGCTGACTCTGGGCAAAGGCAGAGTACACCTCGACCAGCTCAACAGACCATCACAGGGGCAACACACACTCACACCAAGGGGCAACTTGGAACAGCTAATTAGCCTAATGTGCATTTGATCGGACTGCGTGTGGGCGGGGGGGGGGAGGGGGGGCTCAAGTCCCCTCAAGTCCCCGGCTCAGCGAGATTGTTTCTGTGTGGAGTTTGCATTCCCTCCAGCCACTCTGGTTTCCTCCCACAGTCCAGTTCTACTAGTTTCTACTCGCTAATCAGCTAAAGTGCTAGCTTTAATCATAGACCATTAAAAAAATGAACTTTAACTCTATTGAAACACTTGGAGTTAAACTTTCCGTTATTACTGATTTCTGATTTTGAATTGTTCATCTTTTTATTCCTCCCTTTTAACCCCCTGAATTTCGTTTGTTGTTTTTTTTTAAATGATCCCATGCACAGATCACCTCCAAACTGTAATGGGTTCTTTCTAGACCCCATGCCAAGTTTGTTCATATCAGTAATTTTTTGCATAATCCTGCTAACAGCCAAGATCCTTTAATAAAATCCTGGATCTATTTATCCTTTAATAAATGCTTGTAAAAAAACAATAAAAGAAAATAAAAGAAAAAAAAGAAAGAAAATTCCTGGGTCCAGATTGTGATCCGAATCTGCTCCAAAATATTACGGGTTCTTACCAGGCCCATACCCTATCCCATCACAAATCAGTTCAGTAGTTTTTGTGTAATCCTGCTAACAGACAGACAAACAGATGCTGGTGAATACATAACTTCCCTCACCAACTGGCAAAGGTAAAAATATGCTACAAGATTCTTAGGAATTAAGAAAAAAACTATTTTAGAGCAGTCCTCTTTAACCCATTTAAAAACATGCCGCTTTTCCTAAACAACACCTAATAAAGCATTCACAGTGAACGTCCAAGCAGATTACATTTACTGAAAACTCTTATATTGGTTTGTGTAGTTTTTATAGTGTGAATATGTTATTTATAAAACCCTATCCGTCATCGTTGCAGTGCTTTCTCTGACATGCTGGCAGTAAGGCACCTCACTGCATGGCAATCATCCATACAGGCACGATGATATCAGGGAAACCCTCCTGCTTCTGAATGTCCAGGATGGTAAGGCCAGCCTTCTGGATGATACTCTTCATGATGTCCAGATGTCGGATGAGGCTGCTGTCAACAGGGTCCAGCCTACATCCCTGACGTGCCATGTTATCCTTCATAATGATGACCCCATTGGGCCGTAGGCTCTCCTTTGCTCGCATCAAGAACTCCAGCAGGTCTTTATCTGTCAGGTGACCTGGCCACAGCACAGAACATCAGTGAGGAGCTTTAAACAATCACTACAAAGGCATCATTGTGAAAAGACATACATCTACACTTTTAACTGGAAAATACAATAATCATGGACTATTTATTTAACATCTTATTTATTTATCAGTCTGCTGAATTCCTCAATGAAAATTGTGAGCATCACAAATGACATGCAGCAGGGACCAACCAAGGGCCACGTTTGCCAAATACATACTAACAGATTTATACGTAAATCGTCCATACGAGTGTTCAACACGAAATATTAATTCATTCACTCACTAGGGTTGCACAGAGGCTGGAGCCTATCTCAGCCGATTCTGGGCAAAGGCGCTGTACACTCTGAACAGCTCACCAGACCATCGCAGGGCCAACACACACAACCATTCACACTCACACTCACACCTAGAGACAATTTAGAACAGTCAATTAGCCCACTGTTCATGTCTTTGGACTGTGGGAGGAAACCAGATTAGCTAGAGGAAACCTGCACAAGCTCAGGGAAAACATGCAAACGCCACACGAAACGCCCTCCCTGATTCCAGGACTCGTACTCAGGACCTTCTTGCTGTGAGGAAGACGTGCTAACCACTAAACCATTGTGCCACCCTTATGCATACAAGTGTGCAGTGTAAATAGGTATACACTCACTCACAAGCTACCCACTGCATCCAGATGACATCATATCGGTCGAGTGGAGGGGTGAAATCCTGCAGGCTGTCGAGATAGTAGGTGTCCACCCGGTCAGCGTATTCCCCCAAATAACACTCATGAGCATGCAGGATGAATTCCTCCATCATGTCCAGCATCTCCATGGTTTTGAAGACAGGAAACAGAACCCCTTTCGACACCCTGCCAATCCCACAGCCGCAGTCAAGGGCCCGCTTGGTATCTGCCTTCCCTGGTCCCTATCAGGTTTACATATAAAATAAACACATACAGCTCTAATTCTTTAACATTTGATGTTTCTGGAGACATGCTACCTTGTTTTAGCATGAACTCTATTGCATTACCCATGAGCACAGTGTACTACAAATGGAGTTTGTCCTTAGTTTAATTTAATAGTCAGTCTACTTAATGTATCTGTACTGTATATCGGCATTTATTAATTAATTTACATGAATTTCTACTCTATAATCACCCCGAGATGGATGTTAAAATCCTTTCATTCATTCATTTTGCCAATCTGCTTAATCCTACTAGGGTCGTGGGGAAACTCAGAATCTCATCCGACTCTGGGCCAAGGTGAGGTACACCCTAAACGGCTCACCAGTCCATTGCAGGGCCAAAACACACACAGCCATTTACACTCACACCTAGGAGGAAAACCGGAGTACCTGGAGGAAACCCACGCAAGCACGTGAGAACATGACAACTCCACACAGAAACGCCCGAGCTCGGGACTCGAACCCAGAACCTTCTTGCTGTGAGGTGCATGTGCTAACCACTACACCACTGTGCCTCTGTCTGCAGATTCAGATCAGAGAATATTCACATCAGACTAAAATGTAATCATGACATTTTATGATTGCTTGTTGGCTACTTTGTAAAATCACTGCTGATCAACAGTCTCTCAGAATGGTATGAAAAAATAAAAACCATCCGGTGAATGGTGGTTTCACTGACACAATAAGAGAAATAAGCACACTTTACAACCATGAGGAACAGAAAAGCAAACCAGAGCACGACACTCATCCAACATTGAGGCAGTTCAACTAGGGCGGTAGAAAGAAGTATTGAGTATGGATAATAAACAAAAACACTGAAAATACCAATTTTTCAGAAAAATTGAAAGGTGTCACAAATCTTTTTTTTTTTTTTTTTTTGACTTTTGCACAGCATGAATGAACTTCAGACCATATGGAATGGCTTAACGAGTGAAGAAATTAGAAAT
>JBCNYH010000002.1:966178-977144 GCA_039654325.1 Tandanus tandanus | reverse complement strand
ATCATACCAACAGTAAAATATGGTGGTGGTAGTGTGATGGTCTGGGGCTGGTTTGCTGCTTCAGGACCTGGAAGACTAGCTGTGATAAATGGAACCATGAATTCTGCTGTCTACCAAAAAATCCTGAAGGAGAATGTCCGGCGATCTGTTCGTTACCTCGAGCAGAAACGAACTTGGGTTCTGCAGCAGGACAATGATCCACACCAGCAAGTCCACCTCTGGATGGTTGAAGAAAAACAAAATGAAGACTTTGGAGTGGCCTAGTCAGAGTCCTGACCAGAATCCTATCGAGATGCTGTGGCATGACCTTAAAAAGGCGGTTCATGCTCGAAAACCCTCCAATGTAGCTGAATTACAACAATTCGGCAAAGATGAGTGGGGAAAAAAACCTCCACAGCGCTCTAAAAGACTCATTGCAAACGCTTGATTGCAGTTGTTGCTGCTAAGGGCGGCCCAACCAGTTATTAGGTTTAGGGGCAATCACTTTTTCACACAGGGCCATGTAGGTTTGGATTTTTTTTTTTCTGTTAATAATAAAAACCTTCTTTTAAAAACTGCATTTTGTGTTTACTTGTGCTGTATTTGACTAATATTTAAATTTGTTTGACGATCTGAAACATTTAAGTGTGACAAAGATGCAAAAAAAAAAAAAAGAAATCAGGAAGGGGGCAAACACTCTTTCACATCACTGTATATGAAAAACAAAGCCTTCTACTTCCTCAAACTGCCAAAACACTGAAACACTCTGAGCTGGTCAAGATGGTTGGTTATAACTTCTGAATGCTACTGATTATATTATATCATAGACAATTGTTTTGTTTTTGTAAGTTTGATAGTCAGATAATATATAGATTTAGGCAGTGCCTGAAGCTGGAGCTCCTGACAGATGTCTCTGCTGATAGATATCCAAGCCTGGGTTTGTTTTTCATCACCTTTCCTTCTACTACCTGATTTCCTCTTTGATTTGTATCACCTGTCTTGTTAGCTTAATTATACGTTTAATGAGTTCATGTTCTGTCAAGCTTCTGATCTCAGCGTTTGCTCCAGTACCATTTATCTTCCTTCAAGTTTCAGTTTATTTATTAATAATAAATCTTAATAAATAATAAAAATGTTTTTTTTATTGCTGCCATCATCATGCAAGTCAGTGATACATAACAGTCAATAAGCATCGACTCAGTTGCATGTCAACATTACTGGGTTTCCTGTGGTCGGTATGCCTGGACACCGGATGGACACGGGACAACCGCTTGGGAGTTCTTCTATAAAGTCTCAATTGTTTATTAATCAATTTACTTTAGAAATTTGATGATCTTCTATTTTCACCAGCTCGGACTGCTGAGACCAAGCTGCATTTTTCAGAAGTCCCAGTGTCAAGACATCACCTCGAATCCACAAAATCATCACTTGTATTTTTTTTGTAAATAAATAAATATTTATTGGAAATATGAATCCGTTGTATAAATATTGCTAATTTTAAACGTCCCGCCACCCCCTTCCCGACTTAGGAGGATGCACAGTTCCTCTGCCCAGTGTCGGCTGACATGGGCTCCAGACCCCCCCCCGAATCCTAATGGAAGTAAGCGGTTTGGTAAATGAGTGAGTAAGAGTGAGTGAAGATCCTCCGAAGTTATGCATCACCCATCCATCCATTTGCAAAAACCACTTAATCCTACTTGAGCTGTGGGGAGGCTGGAACCTATCTCAGATGACCGTGGGTGAAGGAAGGATACACCATGAACAGCTCAGCAGTCCATCACAGGGCCAACACCCATGACCACACTGAAACCTAGGGGCAATTTGAATACACCAAGCCTAATGTGCACGTTTTTAGGCTGTGGGAGGAAACCTGAATCCCCGGAGGTAACCCAAGCAAGCACAGGAAAGCATATGCAAGCTCCACGCAGAGATGGCTTCGCCGAGCCCGGGACTTGAACCCAGGACCTTCTTGCTGTAAGGCGGACCTGTTAACCACTACACCACCGTGTTATGCATCGTTGCTTTGCTTTTATAAGTGAATATTGTTCTGTAACTTGCACACACAGAATCAGGCCTGACTGTAACTACAGAAGAACAAAAAAAATCCAGCAATTGTAAAAATGAAGTTCATGTTTGTTTTTCACGGTGGATGGTTCACGTGTTAAATGGAGTTCGAGGTCGTTCTATAGCCTGAAGGTATGTGAGTTTCAAAAGTACTTCATACCCTCAGAGATTATGAACTGTTTAAACCGAGTAAGTGGGAAGTTTCCAGCAGTCTGCTGAGAGTTTTTCCAGCATTTTCTCAAATTACACTGAACTTCACGGCTGAAGAGTCCAGAGCTCTGAACATGGCGCGGTCTCCAGACCTGCAGGGGGCGCTGCAACCATGTGACTGACCGGCCCGTGATGCATGATGGGAAGTGATGGGAAACAAGGTACACACCCTAGCAACCACTACAGACGTAAACATTCGTTAGTGACGGGAGTAAATTCGCCTAAAAACAAACACACCAGTACTTATATATTCATAGTAGAGGGAAAAGAGACACAATGCAGGCAGACGACGTGAGATATTTGAAAAGGTGAGTGAGCTCGCGCGCCGTGTTTGTTTCCGTTAGCCTGTTAGCATGAGAAGCTAAGTGATGCTCTGATTCTGTTTAAGAAAGAAATTGTTCTGCTCGGTGTGCCATCATCTTCATCTCACTGGTAATGAGCTTGGATATGTTATCATCCTCCCGGATCCAGATACAGCTCTTAGTAGGCGTTAAATAAAATAAACAAGCAAACACAGGTTTATAATAAAGCACCTTCAGGTCTGGGCGAAAGCCCACTTCCTCCAAACAAGGGTCAGCTTGTAGATCACAACATACTAGCTAGGCTACCAACTCAGAATTACCATCTGGCAGCTCATAATAATTCATATATTTTAAATAATAAATCGATTCTAAATGTACTATTATTGTTTAGTATATAATTTCTCATGATCGAGAGGTTGTGGGTTCAAATCCCCGCTAGACCCCCCACCGTGCTAAGACCCCTGGGAAAGGTCTTAACTACACGTGTGCCTCTGTCCACCCAGCAGTATAAATGTGTACCAGTTAAAGTACTGGGAAGGTAACCTGCGATGGACCAGCGTCCCATCCAGGAGGAGCTCAACTCCGAGTCGCTACAGAAACCGGGGATAAAAAACCCAACAGACTTTACCTTTATCTCATAATTATGACTTAATAATTACAGGCAACACAGTGGCATAGTGGTTGTGTGTATGTTGCCCTGTGATGGTCTGGTGAGCTGTTCGGGGTGTACCCCGTGTTCCCCTAGAGTCGGCTGAGATAGACTCCAGCCAAGATCGTTCCTCCGGTCACCCCGTCTCGTTATTGTTATTGTAAAGACACAGAACCAAAACAAGATGCAGAACAGGTGAATAAGAGACACTAAGCCCCGTGAGTTGGGGCGGTTTCACCAGGAAACCTTTATATTCATCCAAAGTGAACTGATCATGGAAGATAAAACACAGACAGGATCTTCACTAGTGAATGGGGGACTTAAAAAAACAAACAAACAAACAAAAAAAAAAACCCTCTTGGGTTGCTTCAAATTGTTGTCTGTCTGCAGTGTGAAGCACCATCCTGAGTTTTAAAGCATTTCTCTGAATCTGGAACTGGACACGCGATTCGCTTCGCTGCTCTCGTTGCCTAGGCAACTCCCTCGCATGTTTCCCGCTTAAAAATCTTTCTTAGTAAAACTGTTAGCAGTATCGAGCTTCTCTACAGAAGTATGTGAGAGATTTCATTATTATTATCTCTATTATTTTAATTTATTTTAGCTCATATTATCATCAGCTTCTTCTTCTTATTATTCTTATTATTATTATTATCTCATGGTGAGTATAGAATGAAGATTCTTGTGCATCATGAACTGGGAAGAGTTAAATATATATAACTATAAACTCACAGGAAACGCAGACCATTTCAGAAACGTGGACCCAAGCCTGGCGTTTGCGGTTGTTATGCTTATAAAATTTCTGTGCGCGGTCGTAAAGCACATGTCTAATATTTTTCATGCTGATGCAATGCAAGCTAAAGAGTAATTACCTTGTGTTTATTCTTTCCTTACAGAAAAGTTTTCGGCGAACTCCGTGTTTGGCGGCATTAGCCAATCACTGGTGCCTTTGAACTCTGATAGGTTATCGCTCCATTCACGTCGCGTAAAAGTTCAGCTCAGTTGAATTCCGCACCCGCCCACTTTGTGTCGCGTCGCTGGCCTTCATTAACTTTGCTTGGTCGCTTGCCGCTCGTCGCTACTTGTGTGAATGTGGCTTAATGCTGCTCTATACACTTCAGGGGTTTTCTTTTTTATTAGCAGTCACATCGGTAGAAACAAGAGAAACAGCTGCACTGTCAGCCTTACCTGCACTAGAAATGAGGCGGTGTGCTTAAGATCATGAGAAGTTTCCTCACCTCTCCACCAATCAGTATCTTTCCATCCCTCTGGTTCATAAGGATCTTTGTCTCCTCTGTCCTGACTCTGACCTGGTCTGATTGTAATGCGGCTGTGGTTTACACGGTGTTGTGTTCTGTATTCGTCTGGTGAAGTCTTCTCTTGGTTGTTTACTCTGATACAGATATGCCCTCTTCCTGAAGGGTGTTCTCTCTGCTTGACTGATTCAAAGGGGTTTTTGTTCACCAGGGGACGAACTCTCCTGCCATCTATCACAGTCGATTTCCTGAGCTCATTAGTGCATTCTTTCTTTTTTAAGGAGTGTACCATATATTTCTTTTTCATTTTCTACTGCTTATTTAGGCTTATAGTCTCAGAAGGGAAGCCCAGACATTCCTCTCCTCAGCTATTTCCACTGACTCCTCTACAAGGATTCTGAGGCGTTCTCAAGCCAGCCAAAAAATATAATCTCTCCAGCATGTCCTGGGTCTGCCATGGGGTCTCCTCCATGCCCGGAACAACTCTCCAAGGAGGCACCTGGGAACCACCTCAGCCACCTCCTCATGGTGTGGAGGAGCAGCAGCTCTACTCTGAGCCCCTCCCACATATCTGAGCTCCTCACCTGATCTCTTAAGTCTGAGCCTGATTTTATTCTTTTGGTCACTACCCACAGCTCATGGCCATAGGAGAGGGTCAGAATGTAGATGTTCCAATAAATTAAGAGCTCAACAATGGATCGGTGCAGTGTTCGCATCATTGCAGATGCCACACTAATCCATCAGTCCATCTCCCCCTCTATTTTCCTTTCACTGAGATACTTGATCTCCTCCACTTGGGGCAGCAACTTCTCCCCGACCCGGAGTGGGCACCCTTTCCCACCCTTTTCTAGCTGAGACCCATAGCCTCAGACTTAGAGGTGCTGACCCTCATCTCGGCTACACACGGTTCCAATGCAAGCTAACGGTTGGTTCTCACTGATGCCAATAGGAATATGTCTTTGGTACATTTAAAGTGGAATTAAACCCAACCTTAATTAAAGCTTGCATACATAACATATATCCATGCTAATCAAAACGCTAATCAAAAAGGTTGTTATTGCAACCTTATTCGTGGAAAAAAATCGATTAATAAACCATTACTCAGGAGGACATCAGTGTACTGTGAAGTGTGCTGGAAGTGACGTCAAAGCAACAGTTGACGCTGAAGTGTTGTGCAGTAAATGTGCTGGAATACGTACCGTGCGTTGATGTAAACGAGCAGACGCCTGTGTGATGTGTGTAAATGTAATGTAGTATTATGTGCAGATGTGCTGAGTTTTATTTTATTCAGAGGCTCACTAGTTTATATCTGATTTGTTAGTTTAATGTCTGTATACTGTTATTATTACCATTATCTTGCCTTATAGGAACTGGCTCCTCCATGCCCTATTCCTGCGATTCGCACTGTTGAAAGTGAAACGGACTACAATTTGCAGCCTTTTAAAAATGCCTCATGCAAACTATCGGACACATTTTTTCAGTTTTTTATACCTTTGTAGATGTAATTAAAAGCCAGCTGATCGGAATTAAAAGCCATCAGTATGACACCGGATAGTGGAACTGCACAGTAAATCATGCTGTTTCTACAACTGTCTACTGGAAGTAGGCGGTGGTGTAGTGGATAGCACCTCCGTCTCACGGTAAGAAGGTCCTGGGTTTGAGTTCCGGGTTCAGCGAGGACGTTTCTATGTGGAGTTTGCATGGTCTCCCTGTACCTGCGTGGGTTTCCTGTGGGTACTCTGTTTTCTCCCACAGTCCAATCAGAACTGTTTAGGATGTACCCCATTTTTGTCCAGAGTTGGCTGAGATAGGATTATTCAGTTTCCTAGGAGGATTAATCAGTTCAGTGAATAAATGAATGAATGAATGAATGAATATACTGGAAGTGTGTTGAAGGGTTGCTTATAATAAGCATCACATGTTAGGTACAGGTCAGTACCCAGGGGAGATTATCCATGAACCTGGAGATATCTGCTCAGATGTAGACCTACTTTGGTCCCATTCAGTTAATGTCCAGACCAGTAGTACTCATGGTAAAGGCCAGTAGATTACAGGTTACAGGCAGTAATTGTATAAATTCTAAATCACCTTTATGATACATGTATTTGATAAATTTGATCATGCTTGTAGGTACAGTGTATACATACAGCATGTTTATGGTTCTCAGGAAAGTCAAAGGAGGCAGTCTGGATGTCCATCCCACAGAGAAAGCCCTTGTTGTCCAATATGAAGTGGAAGCGACTATTATGGGAGATACGGGAGGCCCGATGCTTGGAGAGCGCAAAGCCTGTCAGAAAATGTAAGACATGTTTCTATGGTTGAGTCCAAATTACTGATGGAGCCAGAATATCATGTTTATTTATTCATTCATTTATTTATTTATTTAAATCATGCCTAAAAAAAAAAAAGATTTTTGAGTTAACTCTTATTTGTTATGAAAAGGCAGCCATTTTATAAGTTAATAAATAACACTTTACAAATTTTACCAATTTTCCTCTAATTAGCCAAAAAAGTTGAGATAAACTTTGATGTATTTATGTAATTTTCAGTTTAGTATCAGAGTCTGTCAGCAAATTTGGCATATCTGTGATGATTTCAAATACTAATGGCAAAATGCCCCACACTACCTGCACAACCTTTTAGCGGCGCTCCAGAGCGGAGCCCTATAGGCATGAAACATGACTTGTGGGCAGTGGAGGCTCAGTGTTTATGGTGCTGAGTTACTGATCAGAAGGTCAGGGGGTCCAAGTCCCAGTAACACCAAGCTGCCACTGTTAGGCCCTTAACCCTCAACTGCTCAATTCTGTAAATAGAGTCATTTACATTTACAGCATTTGGCAGATGCTGTTATTCAGAGCGACTTACAATTATCATTTTTATACAACTCAGCAATTAAGGGTTAAGGGCCTTGCTCAAGGGCCCAACAGTGGCGATAGTGGGGATTGAACCGCTGACCTTCGGATCAGTAACCCATCGCCTTAACCACTAAGCCACCACTGCCCTTTGAGTCACTCTGGATAAGGGTGTCGACCAAATACAGTAAATATAAATAACTTCAATGTACCCCATCACTGACTGGATGCTGATTGGCTCTCCATTGTTGGCTGTTATGTATATCTCACACAATCATAAAACTAAAACCCAAAAATATACAGACTCCAACACCACCTCTCAGACTCATGCAATAACGAACCTGAACCCCCCCAAAAAAAGAGGCTAGCACAGAATAAAAAACATACAAACCAACTCAGGTAGGCAGACAAGCTTTCACCGAGCAAAACAACACAGGAAATTAGCAGGAACACGGAACATGAACTCGTTAAATGGATAACTCGGCTAACAAGACAGGTGACACAAATGAAGGCGGAAATCAGCGAGTGAAAGGCTGCGAAAAGTGGTAACCTTTCCTGCTTTCGCTCCAGACCGTAGTCGGGAAACGAAGGGGAGATTTAATTATTCATTTTCTCCAGGATTAAAGTTGATTCATTTCTTAAAGTAGCCGTGCCACTCTTATAACACTCTCCTCATTCACCTATCAGTAGAGATGTCTATCGGGAGCTCCGCCTTTAGGCAGCACATACATCTATATATTGATGAAGTGGACAAAAGGTGTTTCAATATTTGAAACATTATCCACACTGGCAGAAGTACAATAGCTGCACATGACACACAAATACTTTCGAAGTGAGATCGTGTGAATATTTTCATAGCATGAACAACACTTCAGATATGAGCGAAGGGCAGGTATCACAAAGTGTGTACAGGACAAATTTTGGGTGAAAGTTGACTTGTTCTCATGCATGTACTTACAAATGGTGAAAAAAATCATCAATATCTGAGATAGAGTGGTGAAAAAGTCCTGGTTGTTTTGATATTATTTCCCTGTAAATTGTTTTACACTGCCATCTAAATGAAGCCAATCCTTCTTCTCTCAGCGTTCGTTTGAAAAGCCTTAATCCCACTACGGATATCGGGTCTTTAGCACGGAAAGTGGTGGAGGAATGCAAGCTCATTTCACCATCCAAGCTGCCGGAAGTGGAACGACTGCTCTTCTACCTGCAGAACCGCAAGTCACCTACAGGTATGAAGGACGGTGTGTATTCACATCCCTGTTCCACTGGAGGACTGGGGGAAGTGAAGGGAGTTGTTTAATTTGGGAAGTAAATCCAGGGAGAAGTATACCTGAGAATTCTTTAGTGATGTTTGTGGCTTCTGACCTCCAGAGAAAAAAGAGAAGAAGCAGATAAAACCAAGAGATCCTGCTCTGTTTGAAGGCATGGAGGTAAAGCAGTGACACACTTCATCGCTACGTAACTCCATTCTATCACTCTTCATGTTTTCAGTCTGTTCAGTACTTCACCGTAGAGTCACACTCTACAGTATTTTACACAATTTAGGGTTAAGCCTGTACGTTTACCTACCCCTATGCTAAAGATTTTTCTTCAGTCTCATGCTACAATGCATTTCCGTTGCCAAGCCAATTCTGGCTCTTCATTTTTCAATTTTAAAGCAATCGATTGGAGACAGCTTTAATTTACTGTCTAAAAATTCCAGTGGGTCAGAAGTTTACACCCTTGCTCTGAAAGGTTCCAGTAAATAATGGAATGTTTTTTCGAAGACACTGATTAGGCCGTTGTCATACTTAAGCAGCGTCTACACATGAAGCGACGTGTGACACTGAACTATACGCTTATCACCTCGCAAGGGACACAAATCACTTGGCCGCTAAAGTATCGTTAGCTCTTGTTGCCTAGGTAACCCTCTTGCATGTTTACTGCTTAAAAAACTTTCTAAGTGAAACTGTGAGCTGCACCAAGCTAGTTCCCTACAGTAGATCCGCGAGAGCTTTTATTATCCTTATCTTATTTTAATTAACTCTTATTACTATTATTATCTCATGGTAAGCACAGAACGGAGACTCTTGAGCATCATGACCCAAGAAGAGTTGGACATGTATAAATATAAACTCACGGGAAATGCCAACTGTTTCAGAAATGTGGACCCAAGCCTGGTGTTTCCTGTTATAATCCTTATAAAATTTCTGTGTGCAGTCATGATATTTATATAAATATTATAAAATAATATTTATATATTTACTGAGCTGCTCTTCCATGTTGGACTCACTGAACTTTTGTTCGTTGTTTCCCTACAGAAAATGTTTTGGAGACCTCAGTGTTTTTCGGCATCTATCAGTCTGATTGGTTATTGCTTGAATCACGTCACATGAAAGTTCAGCACAGTTGAACTCCTTGCCCACCTCCTTTGCATCACTCGAGAAAAAAATTCACCTCTCATTGCTCATTGCGTTGACGTTCACTCACCTTACCTGGTCGATTGTTGCTTATCGCATGAGTGGATGTAGCTATAGGAGTGAATTCGGGAGTACACCTGAGGGTAAAAAGGGCCTGGCTTTAGAGACAGCGCCTGTTTGCTCTTGATGCCCGTGGAAAACACAAACAGCTCAGCCATGACCGAGCCTCAAAAAGTCAGATTTCTTTTTTACAAAACAACTGATGATACTTGAACCATCTGTTTAAACAAAAAACATAACTGTATGTAAATATGAAAAACTTGAGACCTAAAATGCCAACAAAGGATAAAGAACTTATAGTTCTGGTGTTTGGAATCAGGTAGCTAAGTGCATCCACCCAGCATTAAGATACTCACTATGTCCAATAAAGAAAAAGCCTTTTTTCATCAAAAGGCATAAAAAAGTCTGACTGAAATTCTTGAAAACAGGTGAAAATTTACCTGTTTGTCTGTACTGGATTGTTCAGAGGAACGATATCCCACCTGTAAAGCATGGGGTGGCAGCATCATGTTTTGTTGGTGCACTTCAGAGTAGTAAATTATACAAGTCATAGGAAGGAGATGGTACTGCACCCTCTTTCTATTCTGTGTGTATAAAAAAGTATTTTTTTTGTATTGAAGACCACGAAGGCCAAATTGCGTAGATTTTTTGGGGGTTGAATTTTCAGCATTTTTGAATCTGTGATATGCTCTGAGTGTTTTTCTGCCATCTTGATTCAAGCATTATCCTGAGTTGGTGAGGTGGATAATGTCTCTTAATCTGAGATAGAGAACCAATCAGAACGCACCACGCCTGTGTAGTACATGCTTATAATATTTATTTTCATATTTACAAAAAATAGCCGTTCTACAGAACGTCGTAACCCCTCAGCCAGGGCGCCTGAAGCACAGGACAAACTTTATATGTTCAAGGTCACTGTGCCAAGGTCACATATGCAAATTAGCTACCCCACGCACAGGCCATAGGGAATGCAAAAATTCAGAAAGCTGGCATGTGCATGAGCCGAGCAATGGCCCGGTCAAACTTATCATTACACCGCTCGGCCGCCAAGCCAACGACAATACCCCTCCAGCCATAACCGGCTGATGGGTAATAACTGACGTAGCTAAAGTAGCTAATTTGCATGTGTGAACTTTGACCTTGGCAGGGTGGAGGGGGGGGGGGGGAGGGGGGGGGGGGGGAGGGGGGGGGGGGGGGG
>JBCNYH010000002.1:935245-950245 GCA_039654325.1 Tandanus tandanus | reverse complement strand
GGTAAGGAAAGGCAGTGAAAAGCAAACCCAGACTCAGACAATAGAGACCTCAATCTATACATTTCATTTTTTAAAATCACCAGCACAACATAAAGAGTATGTTGTGCATACGATTTCAAAATTCCAGTTGGAATCCTTTGGAAAGTTGGACTCGCTCAATGGAAATTAAGTATATGGGAATTAATAAACGGAATAAATATGGGAATCATCTGGAAATCTGCAGAATTGCAGGTTAATCTATAACAGGAAATGTAGTTGGGGGAAAAAAAACATTTTGCAGTTTTAATGTAAATCCTGCACCGTGCAATAATAAATTAATATTACTTTATTTTAATGGAAGTATTTTAGTTTTTTCCACCGCAGTGACTGCCGTTTGTTTCAGTATCATACTAAAAGATCAAAATCTTGTCTCATGTGATCATTCTTTTCAAAAAGTTTGGGTTTGTTTCAGTTTGCTCCAAAATGTCAGCATCATAATCATTCAGATGCCAAATTATTTGTTGACTTTTTTTGATGTGCATGGGCATTCATGATGTTCATTACCTTCAACGTCCTCCCAACTTTAACAGAATCTTTTGTGCCACTCGAATACGTCACATGCATACAGTACTTCCCTAAAAACTCCAGTAAGCATGTGACAAGGTTCGGTCACTGTTTTATTGCACGTTAGAAAAACTGAACACACAAGTGGCTTCAATCTTTCGCTGGATGTTTCTGTATGCTCAACTATTGGTCTGTGTAAACCCCCTTACACATTATATACCAACTTAAGAAACTCAGTCTCTTTAATAGATTTAATATCCCACCTCATCTCTAGCTAAAGACATTCAATATTTCAACATGTCTCGTTTGGGCTTCCGGCCACGGATGGCTGAGGCATGATTGAGATTTGAACCCTTTCCTGTTGTGCCACTTGGGGGCCCTTTTTGTGTATTGTTTTTCTTTTTTGTTTGTTTGTTTTTGTTTGTTTGTTTTTGTTTGTTTGTATCTGTCATTAATTTGAGTTTGAGAACTTCATCATCGTCTTCCACTTGTTCCGGGGTCGGGTCGTGGGGGCAGCAGCCTAAGCAGTAAGGACCTGATGTCCCTCTCCCCAGCCACTTCCTCCAGCTCTTCCAGGGAGACGCCAAGGCGTTCCCAGACCAGCCGAGAGACATAGTCCCTGCAGCGTGTTCTGGGTCGACCTCGGGGTCTCTTCCCGGTTGGACATGCCCGAAACAGTACACCAGGGAGGCGTTCTAATCAGATGCCCGAGCCACCTCAACTGGCTCCTCTCAACGCGGAGGAGCAGCGGTTCTACTCCGAGCTTCTCCTGGATGATCTTTGAGTGAGAGCCCTGCCACCCTGTGACCTGTGAAGGAAGCTCATTTCAGACGCTTGTATTCGTGATCTCGTTCTTTCGGTCACTACCCAAAGCCTGTGACCATAGTTGAGGGTTGGAACGTAGATCGACTGGTAAATTGAGAGTTTTGCCTTCCGGCTCAGCTCCCTCTTCACCACGACAGACCGGTACAAGCTCCGCTTTACAGCAGAGGCTGCACTTATCCGCCTCTCAATCTCTCGCTCCATCCTTCCCTCACTCGTGAACAAGACCCCGAGATACTCGAATTCCTCCACTTGGGGCAAGACCTCATTCCAGACCTGGCTAAGAACCATGGCCTCAGACTTGGAGGTGCTGATTCTCATTTCGGCCGCTTCGCACTCAGCTGCTATTCGCTCCAGCAAGAGTTGAAGGTCCCGGTTTGATGAAGCTAAAAGGACAACGTCAGCCGCAAAAAGTAGAGACGAGATCCTATGTTTGAGAAGTTCATTAGCATAAACGTAAAGCCAGTTTCACCTTTCTTTCTACTGTTATCATCATCATCATCATCATCATCATCATCATTATTATTATTATTGGTATAAAATGTGTATACACACATTATATGGTTCGTATGTGCTTGTTGTAGAATTTGGATTTTGGTTTGTTGTCAGAATGTTGCTGTAGGGAATCGGGATCTTGTACATGAATAAGATATTTAATTATTGCTTCTGTGTATGTACCAATCCCAAAGGTGAAAGGTTATGAAACCATGGTGTGTATCTGTTTTTCCATCACTCTGTGGATGATTGGTCCTTTGCGTACTGTAGAGTTTTTATGAGTCAGGTCAGGGAAGGGGCTCTTAAAGAACTGCTGCAGAAACAGCTGCAAGTACAACAGTACAAGATATTATAAATCTCCACTTGTTTTTCAGCCCTGCGAACCCCTCAACATTTTACTACAGAATTAAATAATGTAATAGCTGGCAAAAAAAAAAGAATACATTAGCATACATCAAACACCTCTGTGAGTTCGGTCCCCAGGTGAGTTCGGTCCTCAGACTGTTTGTGCCCGGCTCTTAATCCTACCACTTTCTGAGGAGAAATAAAGTGTGTGATTGGTGCGTGGTCCATCCACCCAGCCGTGGTTGCCTTTGGCACAACTGCTGTCTTTTTAAAGGTCCTGCAAGGTCTCATGTGTCCCACATAATTAATATAATATAACTATTAAAATAACAAGCTCGCTAAAGTAAATGTTGTTCTTTGAGGACGGGGGATGTACAGTGTTAGCTACCTGTGGAGATCCGTAAGTGTGCGCAATCGCTCACACTCAGAGGAACTTCCTGCAGCTAAATATCTTTCCATCCGCTTTATCCGGTCAAGGACCTTGTGTTTCAGTTTCAGAAAAGAATACACTCTGTGCGCACCCGTGTGTGTGTGTGTGTGTGTGTGTGTGTGTGTGTGTGTGTGTGTGTGTGTGTGTGAGTGTGTGAGAAAGTCAAGGGGTGTGCATCTGGCACTCGGGCTGATGACTATAATCACCTGAGATGAACTCGTCTCATCTCTTATCTGTTCTGAGCCGGCCTGCTCGAGTGAGAAGTCCACAAACCCCAGCAGCCCACCCCGAAGGTCACAACCCTGCCGATAAGATAAAACACTCAGCCTGCTCCTGTCACTGCTGTCCGTCCGTTATCTCTGAGCCGTCATGAGGAGGAGGTAACAGTTCTCCACTTGAGCGATGACCCAGATGTATTTTGTACTCTGTCGTGTTTATCAACGCAGCACCTTTTTGAAGCATCTGATCAACTCTGAATTTTGAGGGAAGGAGGTCAAGGGTCACAACCCTAACGGGTCAGACATGAACATATCAGGTTGAAATATCACTGATTTAAAAATAAAGAAATAAATAAATAAAATAAGAGCACTTGGACAGGCAAACATCTGCCAGGCCCAGTAATTCCCCATACGAAAGAAAATGACCAAAATCTCAGTGTTAAAGAATCATTAAAAAAATTCCTGGATCCTGAATTTGATCCAGAATCGAAGGGAGTCGTTCTATCCAAAGCCCTCTGGTAGAAATTTCACAAACGTCTGCACGTAATGCTTTGCGTAATCCTATTAACGAATAAACTGAGGGTAACACATCACTTCCTTCGTGGAGGGAAAAACATTACACCAGAACTTTAAATAAATCGTGTACCCACGCCCTCCTGCACAGACTGTAAGGTGTTCCTGTCCATTTTATTTTTATTTATTAATTCTAATTTCTAATTCTAAATTCTAATTCTATTAATACTATTAATTCTGTTAATTATTAAAACTCACAATGTGGGGATTTGATCCTTTTTACAGGGTTTGAGCTTGTGTATAATAATCACACAAAACAAAAGGGCTGGGCTAGTTTAGCAAACCGGTTTTAATCTTAACTTATTTACAGGGTGGCACGGTGGCGTAGCGGTTAGCACATCCACCTCTCATCAAAAAGGACCTGGGTTCGAGTCACATGCGTGGTGAGGGCGCTTCTGTGTGAAGTTTGCGTGCTTGTGTGTGTTTTCTTCTGGGTACTCCAGTTTCCTCCCACAGGCCAAAGACATGCACGTTAGGCTAATTGGCTGTTCCAGATTGCCCCTAGATGTGAGTGTGAATGGTTGTGTGTGTGTGTGTGTGTGTTGGTCCCGCAATGGACTGGCAAGCTGTTCCGGGTTCTTCGCCCACAGTCACCTGAGATAGGCTCCAGCCTCCCTGCAGCCCTAGTGCAAGTAAATAGTTTGGCAAAAGAATGAATGAAATAAAGTAATTTACAGCGCAGTGCTGGGAACATGATGATCAGGTGCGAAAAAAATAAGAGGACATGAAAATAACACACGAGTCTGATTAGATTTCTCTTATTGTAAAATAGTTCATGTCGAGTGTGGTCTCTGAAAGATCCTGGTGATTGATATCTAGCATTCACTCCATCTATATGCTGTCTCTCTGTCTTTCTCTCTCTGTCTCTCTCTCTCTGGCTCTCTCTTTCTCTTTGTCTCTCTCTCTGTCTCTCTCTCTCTGTCTCTCTTTGTTTCTCCCTCTCTCTCTCTTTCTCTCCCCCCTCTCTCTCTGTTTCTCTCTCTGTCTCTTTCTCTGTCTCTCTCTCTCTCTCTCTTTCGCTCCCCCCCCTCTCTGTTTCTCTCTCTCTCTCTCCCTCCCCCCTCTCTCTCTCTGTCTCTCTCTGTCTCTCTATCATACCTTTCAAAGTGCTTCTGTGAGATCCTTCACTCCACGCCTCTTTCTTTTCGTCATGTCCGTCAGCTTCATTGGGGGGTGCTTTTTGTAATGTCACCTTGTAAATCGGTGCTGCTTTTGAAGTTTGTTTACTGCAGCGGTTTGCTTATTTGTGGGAAAACTGACCACGTGGAAGCCAACGCCTGCAGGCCTCCTCGCTGTACTTTTTGGGTGCTGGGTGGTTTGTAATTGAAATGCAGCTCTCCAACTTAATGCCCCCAAACAGCATAATTAGTTTCTAACAATACACCCCCCCCCTCCCCCCCTCCCCCAATAGGTCCGCTCCCTTCTCAGGGCTCCGGTAGGGTTCTAAACATTTTTTTTACAGGGGCCGATCTGTACAACCCCTTGTAAAGGATCCACTGTTGTGTTCTCCCTACCTGCCGAGCGGAGCACTACTGTGTGTGTACTTGCGTGTCTCTCGGCTAATGAGAAACACATGTGCAGACCAATCGCCGTCACTGGCGGAGTAGAGCAGCATGGCTTGAAGTTATTAATGGCAGTAAAATTTATGCTTCCTTCTTTTTTGCCAATTAAATGGAGGAGTCCTTTTCCTTCTGGGTCTTGGAGAGAACATCTGGCTTCAATAGGCTGAGATAACCTAGCCTGAAGGGTCCGCAACCGGCTCCGACTGGTCCCCTCTTACGCTTTCCCTTTCTCTCCCCCTCTCTCTTCTCTCGTTCTCTTTTGCTCGCACTCACTTTCTCTGATTAAGCTACAGACCTCACTTCTGACCTTTACTCTTTGTGTGTGTGGGTGTGTGTACAAGAAACACTTGTAGAAACTCTCTGTATTCCATTTTACCTCCTTGTCCATATTTCTGTTGCATGTTTGTGAAATGTCCCAGCCAGCTGTAATTGTAATGTCAGTTCAGCACTTTCAGACAGGAAAAAGTGATAATTGCGCTTAAATACCAAACTTTAACATCACACATTGGCGTTACAGGCTTGCATATGAAGAATGGAAAGAAAGGACCATCACAGCAACTCCAGCATTACATAGGGAATACATTTGGATGCGTTACACGAACCCCTTGTACGCCAGGCTGTTTTTTTTTTTTTTTTTAATCCGCTTTTAAAATTCCAAAGCACAAACTTTGATACATAGATGATATGTACGCCATAAAAATGAAAGCGAGGCAGCAGTGACGCATCAGGAATGTTGCTTGTTACTCCTATTACACTGTGCGAACCCTTTAATTGACAACACTGACAGCAAGCTCGTCATCACAAATAATAAATGTATGATATGGTGGCAGGCACGATCTGAGCCGTGTGTGTGAGTGCGTGTCGCATCGTATGAATGACAATGAACACAGTGTGCCCAGCCTCCTTTAATACCCAACTGTGAATGCCACAGTTGCGCAGCAGCAGCGTCACACATAAGAATGAAACGCCATGCCAATGAAACGGTTACGCTGCAGCAACGCATATGCCTCAGTACACCGTAACTTTACCACAGGAAAGCCACAGATACACTGTGTGTGTCACAGGACTTAATTTTGGACCTAATACGCCTCATTTCTTAGCATTTGTCCCACGTAAAGAATTTCTTTTGAAGTACACTGCTTATGTGTAGGCAGGATACGAGACGTTATGATCATAGCATTAACAAACACTGGTAAAGACAAAGTATGTCCCTTATTCATGGAGAACACGTGTTTTAGCTAATAGAGTAAAAAAAATAACAACTAAAGAGATGTCAGTTAGTCTAAAAAAAACTTTCTTTAATTGGCACTTATATTTTTAGAGTGTGTGTTTGTTTGTTTTCAGGAGATGAAGCACAGAAGCATTTAGCCATGCGCATACTCTACCATATTAGCATGGACGACCGCTTCAAGTCCATGTTCGCCTACACAGACTGTATTCCACAGGTAAGAGTTCAACAGGTGCGTGTCTTTAAGTATGAGAGAGTAAAGGGACAACATCCAGACTGATTCAGTGAACAACTGGCTTTTAATTCAACTTATTCAGTCAGGAGAGATCTAGATGTCTGGATGTGGGAGCATGGGATTTGTAGTCAGATCATGCATGCTGTAGCCTTTAGGATGTACTAAGGTGCTTTAGGGTGGTGAGGAAGCTCGACCAGGGCAGGTGCCAGTAAGTCTAGCCGCTGTGTGATTACGGCTCCAGGGCTGCTGCTATGTGATCCTCCAGAGTTGGGCGATCGCACAGCATGGCCTCATCTCAGAGCTGACTAGCCTTGGCCAGGGCTGCCTGCCGTCCTGCTTAATGTTAATGTCACACATACACAAACTCACTTCGAGTTGCACACCCTGGGCTCCTGTTCAGTCCCGGGCATGTACTTTTACATCTGAGCTAATAAGGAGTGACATGAGGGATACACTTGTAAAATCAGGAATGGTTTGGGGGAAATCCTGAGCTCCTGCCTGTCTAGGCCTGGGCTAATTAGAGCTGTTCTCTGGATGTCTGCTCAATTTGAGCTTGAGCTGGGATAGCCAGTAGAGAGTACATTAGCTTTGTCCTGCCAGAGCTCAGCTGTATGTCTTGGACTCTTGGATTTATCCAAAGTGATCTGTCTGGATTAGGTACATATTTAATTCTTATTATGGCATAGTGCTGATTGTTTATGTACGTTGATGATTGTCAGGTGATGAAGATGCTGTTTGATTGCGGTGAGGAGGGGGTCGACCCGGAGCTCATCTCCTTCTCCATCAATCTGGCAGCCAACAAGAGAAATGCACAGCTTATTTGTGAAGGTTAGGACACGTGCCTTTACATACATATCCATAAGGTACGACCCAAAAGTTCCGTCTCTGTTCCCGTAACAAATGAACGGAGCACGGCTCGGTCACGCACGTCCAGCAGGCACAAGCAGTAACTGTTGTAAGTCGGTGTACCACATGACATTGCACTGTCAACATCAGGAATTGTGTTACTCACTTTTGTGTGACGTTGTCATGTAGTTCTTCACCTTCCCGCCGTGACCCCGGCATTTACATATATAGCATTTGACTGACCTGACCTGACGTTCTGATCAGTAACCCAGAGCCTTATCCACTGAGCCACTACTGACCGACAGAGAGGCGCTATACAGTAATGTTTACGGTAATGTTTAAGACCTCGTTGGCATCGAGCTAGTTATTAGTTGCAGATTAAATGCTGTTTATTTAAACTATCCAAAGCAGGAACACACACACACACACACAGCGTGAGAAGTTGGGGTATTATCCAATTCACCAAATTTTATAATTAACATTGTGGCAAAACAGCTTTGCTATGTAAAACAAAATTGGTAAATAATTTAAATATTATAATTTTAAACATTTCTAATAAACAAGCCCTTGGTAACGGTGACAAGAAAAACTCCCTCAGTTGACACGAGGAAGAAACCTTGAGATGAACCAGACTGAAAAGGGATTTGTACTGTAATGGGAATTGTAGTCCTAAATCATTTCAGTAAAAGAGTTTATATCACCAGCAGTGAAAAGTCATCTTCACAGTTTCTGAGTGTATATTTAGGTCCATATGGATCATCAGTAGAAGCGAGGGGCTTCTAAGGCTTCAACGAGTAGTAGCACATCAGGACAGATCATAGGATTCAGAAAGCAGAAGGATCAGGATCACTGGTACCTCAGAAGTAGCATGTGTACCTCAATAAAAACACACAGAGAGAAAGAGAAAGCGAGAGAGAGGTTGTTAGGCTAGGCTCATAACAGTGTAATGGTTTAAGAAGAGTTTATTAGTGCTGAGTGCAAGCAGGGGCATGACTAACTATGGCAGCATAACTAAAAAGAGAGAAACCAGAAGGAAGACAGACATGAGGGCCCCCTGTAACATTAGGCAATCACCACTCCACTGTCAACATTAGAGCGCACCTTTATCCTTCACCTGAATTACAGGTAAACACTCCGTAAGAAATTATATCTTTAAGAAGAGAATGTGTGTGAAATTTAGAGTAATCTTATTTTTATTAATATACGTTTTAATAATTATTGTTTTTTATGCTAACTGGCTAATGCTAATGATGTTACCATTAGCTTATCAAAACTTGCATGTCAACTATTTTAATGCCCATTATTTAAATATTTTCTAATTTTCTTTATTTAAAATGCTACACTGCCTCTCACTGAAAGTTTTAGAAAATAAAAAATGACCTTCCTACTTACCTGCTACATTCCTGGTGTTTTTTTTTTTTTTTAATAGGTTTGTTTCTTAATTTGTTCAGTTTGTTCATTACTTCTTTGAGTTTACAGAAAAGGTGCTACATCATGATATAAATTGTTATGGGGATATGAAATAACTATATCGTGATTGGAAATTTTGGCAATATTGCCCAGCCCTACTGGCATGTGAGCATTTGTGATTGGTAGTGGAGACCCTTGTAATACTTCAGCACACCAACGGCAATAAAACTGTGATGTTGGCAAGGTGTTTTGAGTGGCATTCCTGCTTCAAGCAGGGTCAGAATATTACAGGAGGGCAGTTGACATACAAATGTTTCCTTGCTGGTCCATAGTAAAATCATAAATGCACACCACTCAGTGGCACAAAAACACATGTAACACAAGGTCCCAATGTCGAGAGCACAGAGTCATGCAGTATCGTGATTCACAGGATCTACTGCTCAATCCAGCTGTGTGAAGATGCCCTCTGTTCAAGGAGACCACTGGCATGGCTCTGTTCATTTGCTACAAGAACAGTTCCAGAATGTGATCACACCTCGTGTATACACCGATCGGCCATAACAATGTATGTACATTGTGTCCTCTCACTGTAGGTAATGGACTGAAGATGCTGATGAAGAGAGCATTCAAGCTGAAGGATCCACTGATGATGAAAATGATCCGGAACATTTCCCAGCATGACGGACCTTCCAAGAACTTATTCATTGTGAGGATTAGCACAGACCCCACCCATGTCCATCCTCAGGGCTGCTCTCAGTCTCAGTTGTTATCATTGGTTGTTATTTTACCAGTGCATGGCTGTGTTGTTTTGTTTTGTTTTTTTGGTGCAGGATTATGTTGGAGATTTGGCAGCTCAGATCGGTCAGAACGAGGACGAGGAATTCATGATCGAGTGTTTGGGCACACTGGCTAACCTCACCATCCCTGATCTGGACTGGGAGCTGGTGCTTAAAGAGTACAACCTAGTACCCTTCCTCAAAGAGCACCTGAAACCTGGTGAGTCAGTCACACATCTCAGAGCGTGACAGTGGAATATCACCGCAACAAGGATAACCTGATGATCCTCAACACTCGATATGTCAGAACTAGTATTAAATTATAATTCATCATGTAAAGGATTTATATGAATTCTCATAACAAACCGCGAAGTCACAGATCTTTTTCCACCGCTGTCTGTTCTCTGTGAGCTCCAGGTTCTGCAGAAGATGACCTTGTGCTGGAGGTGGTGATAATGATCGGCACGGTCTCTATGGACGACTCCTGCGCCGCCATGTTAGCCAAGTCAGGCATCATCCCTGCTCTTATAGAGCTACTCAATGGTAGGGTATAATCATGTCTTCAAATATCGTTTATCTTTCTACTCAATTGCTCATCTCACCTCACATCTTTAAATGTTTGCAGCCCAACAGGAGGATGATGAATTTGTTTGTCAGATCGTATACGTCTTCTACCAGATGGTGTTTCATCAGGCCACACGAGACGTCATTATAAAGGAGACCCGTATCCTTTATTCTCCTGTGTGCTCTGTCTCTAAGTGTAGATCACACTGTGCAGTCTTTAGTTCTTTTCACGTACAGAAGCTTTTCATGAACAGGCGAAAAACAACATGGGATATACATCGTTTCATTTCCACTCTGTCATCCATAATGTTAAAGTAACGAGTGCTGAGTGTTAATGTGACGTTTTAATGGGATGCTACAGAGTGCAGACATGTTAAAGGTGTGGCATAGAGGGGGCGGGGCTAGTTTGGTAAAATACTTTTGGCTTGGTGGCTGGTATCTGCGGTTGACTTTATTTAGCATCTGAATGAACTCGCTTTACCTTCAGTATACATTTCAGCACCAAATCTTTAGTTGCCCAGAGCTACCACGCTGACCAGTTTTGTGACAAGATCTTTACTGGCTGATGCACGTGTTGATGTCTTGTGTTGGTGGGGTAGCGGAGCCTATCACCGAATGTGTGTGAGGGAGGGAAAAATTGTGGGCAGGCCAACAGCGCATGTAAATATATTTTAAAAAATCGAAGTAATCAATAAAATCGATTTATCACCCAGCTCTCCACCCTCGAGACCTGCATGAACAGGTACAACGTGTTATCCGTTCCAAGTTTTAAATATTTGCTGACAGTTTTTAGGTGATCATTTGAAATGTGCTGCTGGTCAATATGACAGTGAGAGTATTCAGATTGTATTGGTATCAACGGATATGGCTGAACTTTGGACATGAAGAATTTAGTGTGGACGTGGTCGCATCAAGACGCAGCAGGAACTTAATAAGGACGTAGTAACGACGGTATAGATGTAGTAATAATGTAACCAAAACCTAGTAAGGATTTCACTGGCATAGTACAAGCGTGGCATGAACCTGATGAATATAGATGGAGACATAAGAAAACATGCAGAGTGAATAAAAAGGCACAGCGCTTGGATACATTGAGAATGTACTGAGTGTGTGGTGTGATCCAACTGGTCATTATAAGAATGTAGTAAGAGCATAGTGGACGTGGTGTGTGTGCTTTTGTGCATGTGGTAAGGAATTTGAGGGAACATGTAAACTGCACGTTTTTCTGTTTTGACCACGCCCCTTTTGCATTCATTGAAAGTTTCAGGTGTGGGGTGAAACTCGCATACTGAGTATTCAGGTTCAGCCATAGACTTTACTGGATGGGAGATGAACATTCAGTACATTCAGCTTAGTAATAGCGGTGCTCAGCAGAGCCTCATACTTAAGGGAAATCGGCATAGCATCGATCCGTTTGTCTGTCCGTACATGAAAACCCAGGAACCCTGTGGGGATATTTCTCATGCCAGTATATAACTGTGGTAACGGGACTGAATGTCTGAGTGATGGTAATCTTCCCCTCCAAACTGTTACTTATTTCAAGCTATAAAATAAAATACACTTTTTTAATAAAATAAAACACACTTTTTTAATAAAATTAAACACACTTTTTTAATAAAATAAAACACACTTTTTTAATAAAATAAAAACACTTTTTAAATAAAGTAATCTTTTTTAATAAAATAAAATACTCTTTTTTAATAAAATAAAATACACTTTTTAATAAAATTTAATAAAATACTCTTTTAATAAAATATAATACACTTTTTAATGTTGTTTTTTTAATAAAACAAAATGAAATACACTTTTTAAATAAAATAAAATACACTTTTTAATATAATAAAATACACTTTTTAAATAAAATAATACACTTTTTAAATAAAATAAAATGCATTTTGTAATTAAATGAAATACACTTTTTAATAAAATAAAATAGACTTTAAAAATACACCTTTTTAATCAAATAAAACAAAGTATACTTTTTTAATCAAACAAAATAAAATGCACTTTTTAGTAAAATAAAGTACACATTTTTAATAGAATAAAATACACTTTTTTAATAGAATAAAATGCATTTTTTTAATAAAAATAAAATACACTTTTTAAACAAAAAAAAATAAAAAATTTTAATAAAATAAAATGCACTTTTCTGATAAAATGAAATACACTTTTTTAATGAAATAAAATAGACTTTTAAAAAAAACACATTTTAATAAAAATACACATTTTTAATCAAATGAAATAAAATGCACTTTTTCATAAGATAAAATACACGTTTAATAATATATAATGAAATACACTTTTTAAATGAAATAATCTACACTTTTTTCATAAAATAAAATACACTTTTTTAATAAAATAAAATACACATTTTTTTTATAAAAATTAAATACACTTTTTTAATATAATAAAATACACCTTTTTAATAAAATAAAATACATATTTTTTACTAAAAAATAAATACACTTTTTTAATATAATAAAATGCACTTTTTTTAATTAAATAAAATACACATTTTTAATTAAATAACATAAAATACCTTTTTAATGAAATAAAATACACTTTTTTTTTATCAAATAAAATACAGTTTTTTAATGTAATAAAATACACTTTTTGTAATTTTTTTAAAGTCTTGCCTAATGATCTAATTACTAAAAAGACAAGCAGTCTGTGTACACTCTGTTTTCATCTCCATAATAGAACAAGGAATTGTTTTATTAGCAAAACTCACAGACTCTAAATGAAAAAAGGAAATTGTGATACTCCTTCTCTATTAAAAATGAAATTGTAAACCCTAGGTTGTATTTCGCACCCATAGGATACAACATCAGTCACAACCCTTCACATAACGTTAATCCAATGGCTCTGATTTCCACAGGAGCCATGATACAAAATTCTGGTTAATGATGATATGAATTATTGTTTTGACTTTACAGTTTTTAGTCCCTTCCCCTCACGACACCATTACATCATCCTATCGCTAAAGGAACAGCTTTCAGTGTCAGTGAGAAGAGGGCACAAGTTACGTCCTTTAAAATCCTTAATTTTATTCAATAGAAGCTCCTGCTTACCTCATCGACCTGATGCACGACAAGAACGCTGAAATCTGCAAAGTGTGTGACAACACCCTGGATATCATAGCTGTAGGTGTTTATTTACAGAGTATTACTAGATTTCCATTCCTGTCCAGCTCTAACCTGTCTGGATCTCCAACCGGAATAACGGTCTTAGTTAAATGTTGTTAGTTATGGCAGTGTTGGCTCGATTGTGGACTTCCCGAGGACATTACTTTACAGAGTGATCCTGGCCAGGCCTCAGATTAATGTAATTAGGTCTCCATTATCCCAGGTTTCTTTTTGAGGCCAGGGGAAGTATTCTATACAACTGATCAGGCAGAGTTATTAAAGTTAGGAGCCACATCAAAGAGGCGAGAGGTGTCTGGATAGACTCAGATAGGTATAGAGGACAGAACCCAGGTCTGCTAAATACCACACACACTTCCCCTGCTCTTGTTCATTTTTGTAGATTGTTGTTGGCGAATTGAAAGTTTGGCTTGATGTCTTTGCAAGAGCTAATCTGCTCCGTTCGTCCTTATTTTCCTTCTTCCTCCTCACAGAACTCGTTGGTCCTGTTGCTCGTGGTGGTTCTCTTCACTATCTCGTTCATGTCCTTGGAAGAAATTTATTCCTTTTTAATAAATTGTCCCTTTATTTACAGGATATGCATGAATGTTTTTTAATTTGTTATAAACACTCCAAACCCTGGTTGGTATCCTCTGTTATCAGAACGTCTGAGATCTCCTGAGCCCCATCGCAAAAAATTAATTATCCAAGCCATGAAAGCTCTTCTGTCCGACAGTTGATTTACATTTGATTTATTTGTACCCTGAGAGTAAGTGTCAGCGTGACCTGTTTTGCAATAATGGGTCTTTTTAAGCCCTGAACATCAGGTGGCCGCTCACATCCCGCGGCCTCAGCTTTGGGCAGCAGTGATTAATCAGCTTGTCTCGGTGCATGGAGCTCAGTGAAACTCTGCCATGTTTTTGAGATCCTACACAAACATTTGCCATGCTAACTGCTTGGCACTGTGCATGCTAACTCGGACGCGGATACTAAAAGCAGCATTAATCCCTCTGTGCTGGCTGGTTCTCAGTAGCATTCATTACTTAACTATCATCTGTCATCGTCCTCATCCCAGGATTTGTGGAATTGTGGTTCTTTCTTGTTCTTGGCTCAGGAGTACGATGAAGAATGGGGGAGGAAGATCCAGAACGAGAAGTTCCGCTGGCATAACTCTCAGTGGCTGGAGATGGTTGAGAATCGGCAAATGGAGGAAGTGGAACCCTTCCTGTACGGCGATGAGGGAGAGCCCTTCTTCCAGGGAGCGGACATTCTGGAGCGGCCAGATCTCTTCTACAGTGCAGGTTCCCCTCAACTCTATTTGTAGTATTGCTCTATAGTTCCTTTTACACAGCCTGGTTAAAAACGTTGCACCTTTTTTCAGAACTCTGAATATTTGTGCGGGGGTATAATATATTTTAAGTAGATAGATAGATCTATCTCTGACAAATTATGTTGAATAGTTATTGTTTTGCCACCGTTTGCAATACAGATGGGATGCTAGTTGAACATAAATATCACTGAAGACAAGCCGAGCTGATGCGCGCTGCACATGGATGTTCGGTTAAGAGAAAAAAAACATTCCCGCAGTGAAGTGATGGATCTAGTTGCCGGGGTCAATCGAGGGTCATGGAGGCAGGGAAAAATATCTAGAAGTGAGCTGATGTGCGCACTGCGCATGGAGGTTCATGGTAGTAACTTTTTTTTTTTTTTTTTTTTTTTTTTTTTTTTTTTTTCAACCTTGTTCCGACAAACACCACAAAAAACAAAAGGAAAATCTGGTTACAGTGTTGTCCAAAACAAATTTCCTTTTCCAAAGGAGGGTTTCTGGGTC
>JBCNYH010000002.1:813250-826016 GCA_039654325.1 Tandanus tandanus | reverse complement strand
TATTAAGCGGCATTAAAAATGCAATATTGAAATAATTCCATAATTTTGTTGTTTAACCAAATAAGTTGAATAATATAAAAATCATGAATAGACATTTCAGACCCGGACAGCGGCGAGTAAAAACACATTTCAGTGTCCTTCAGCGCCTGCGGTCTGTCAGGACCATACCAGCACGTGCTCTGAATGACCGGATACCTTCTTCCCTGAACCTTCTGCGCACTGTACGAGCACTCTTATGGTTGTGGCGAGTACCAGGAACCTCAGCCGCCATCAGTGTTGCTGGACGGAAACGGTCCCTCAGAAGCATCACCCGGATACGACGGTCTTGTGCATGTGTAGTGACACATGGCTGGCCAGGTCTTGGTCGGTCTCGGGTGGTTCCCGTCTGTCTGTATCATGTCTGAAGGCATACAACAGTTGAACGATGAACACCAAAGTGTGCTGCTACCCTTGCAGCAGTCATTCCGGCACTCGGCATGCCCAGGTCTCTGCTTGCTTGTGGCAGTCGTTACATCTTCACTTTTCACAAACGTAAACTTTTTTTACCAGGATTTTAATAGCTAGAGGTGCTTTTCTTCATAAATTCCTTTGAGGAATGAATGTTGTTTAAAGTTTTAAAATGAACTTGTTTACATGTCGGGGGAATTGGGAACTTTATGTATTTAGTTGGAATGATGGATATTTCAGCCTTGTTTTAATCTTTAAAAGTGAGTGAGCTTTTTGTTCTACCTGGATATAAAGTGTTTACTAAGTACTGCCTTAAAAACTTATTGTTAATTTTTTTACGAGGTCCAGATCATCTATCTTTACTTTCTGTAAATTTGGAGTTGGTATGTTCAAAATATTATTCTTCACCGATTGGATAAGGACTTTTGGGATATTCCGTGAGACTTTCTTATAGACCTCATTGAAGCAACTCATGCTATATTTAGCATTAAAATCATTCAGTTCAAGTATGTTTCTATTTTCATCCATTATATGTATAACAGATCAAATTTGTTTTGTCATCCAGTCTTCCATAAACATAAACCTCCCCTGTCTCAATATCACCCTATTGTTCCACAATGGGACATTATGAGGGCTGAAATTATGTTTGAACATCGTTTTCCAATTTAATAGAACCTGTTGGTGAAATTTGGAAAGTTTTATGAGCAGTTTGGATACTTCAAAATCACATACTAATAGAAACTCAATACCTCCCACTTTGTTGAAAACAAGAGAAGCTAGTGAGACCCATATCTCATCATCATTCCTTAAGAAGGACCGGAGCCATTTGATCTTTAATATCCCATTCGTAATTTCAAAGCCAATTGCTTTTATCCCACCATCCTCATAGTCTTTTATCAAGTCTCAGCTTCTGATGTAGTGATGTTTACTTTTCCATATGAAATTGAAATTTGTTGTATGAATTTCTTTAATAATTCTTGGTGGAAGGGAGTATGCAGGATAGATTCCTTTGCAGCTAATTATTAAAAAAAAAATTTTGCATTTGTCAATAGTATTCTGAATATTCTTTTGTTCACTATCGTCTGCACATTTAGTTATCCAAATTCCTAGATATTTGACCTCATTTTTGACAGGCATATCATACAGTGAAGAATCAGAACAACTATGGATGCTCATGAGTCCAGATGTCTTGAGAAAAAGGCTTTATTTTTTCTAAGGCCAGTGGAATCAGCAAGCTGACTTACAATTAATTTGTGGTTGTTTATGTCTAATCCTTTAATATTTGAGTTCATAACAGTTATAGCTAGTAATTCAGTGGCTACCATGAATAAAAGAGGTGAAATGCTGCAACCCTGCCTGATGCCTCTTTCAACCCTGAACCTGGAACATGTGCCTTCTGAGAGGGAAACACAACTATTAATATCAGTGCGTTCTAACCCCTAAACCTGCACGGTCGTGTTTCACATACATATATACACATAGATACGCAACATGCGCAATACGAACGTTCGCGAGGTACGTCACTGGCTTGCCGCACCGCGGCCATCTTTGGGAGGTGAACCAATGTAAACACCGCCTCGCATGTCTAGTATACAGTACGAACCTCAATCACTGGGGTTTATATATTATTATTATTTGTACTGTGTGTTCCAAATTATTATGCAAATATGAGTTTGCTTCATCTGAAAAATGTTTTTGCTGATTGTTACTCAATTTGAAATTTTTTCTATTGCGAATAGGTATTCACAATATTATTTGGCCTTTTTGGGATTTTTTGTACCATATTTTCCCTCCAAAAAATCTTATTTTATTTATCTTATTTGGTAAGCTACGAGCTAACAGTCTCGATGATGTGCTGAATATTTTCCTCTTCGAAACAGTGAACTGTGTAGTCCGTGCTGTCGATTTAACAAGCAAATATATCTGTGTGTTGAATGATCAAAATCTAGCACTTGCAACTTGCGAAAATGCGACTGTTTGAGTTGGTGCTGGGCGCAGCCACGTTGGTTTGACGTCACTTCCTGAACTCGGAGTTGCTTATAACATGGCGTTTAGCGTTTCTGCAAGGAGAAATACATGCACGCACACACATTAGATATAATACAGTGTTCGAAATAAGAGGGTTTCCAAGACAAGTCATTTTCACGACCAACGATCGGTATATTAAGTTTTAAAGTGTATAAAAATGTTGAAGTCAAAAGTAACCCGTGATTATCAGTCAACCCCAATATTGAATTAGTACACTGACAGTCATTAAAAACTTTAAGACCATAATTTTCGACATTGGAATTATGACGTGCACTAGACTAACAATAGTGGACATTTTTGAGCCTTTATATATTCTTTCCAAACCTCTCCTCAAATTGTGCAGATACACATTGTGTTTTGCTCAAACTGCACTTTTTTTGCAAATTGCACTTTTTTTGCAAAGTGACCTAAACATGTGCATTGAAGCGTGACAAAACTCATCATTTTCTCAAGTGCCCGAGTGCTATCATCAATAAATCCACAGGGTAAACTCCTAAACCCCGCCTACAAGTACAGATATACAGAAATTTCTCTCTAAAAGTCTTTAATGACTGTCAGATTGTTTTACTTTAACTAGGTGTACAAATGTAACAAATATTAACCAAAGGAAAAAAATATTTATTTTGTTTATTTACTTCGCCAGCACACAAGTACATAGTTAGATACAGTCCAAGCAGATCACATACATGAAGGAATAAAACAGAAATGGTTTATTACAAACCAACTGATCACCACTCAGACTCGCATATAAACAAAAAATATATTTCCCAGACTAGCATTCAGACGAGCATGTAACAGTTAACAGAGGAAACGCGAAGCTTGAAATAAGTACGGGAGATCCAGTTCAGGTGTCCGATATTAAACTTAGGGTGGCCCTTAAAAATTGAAAGACAGAAAGTCTAAGCTCCAAACCCTGAAATTCGTTGGAATCGCTGAAAAATCTCTCCGGGTGAATTTTGTTCTCAATCGGACAACATTCCCCCTCCCTCAACGACCCTGAAGATTCACCCTTTTATTTTTATTTGGAATTTGGGAGAAATGTCAATAGTGAATAGAATTAAACAAAAATGTTCATTTTACTCAAGCACATACCTATAAATAGTAAAATCAGAGAAACTGATAATTTTGCAGTGGTCTTTGAATTTTTTTCCAGAGCTTCGATGTACAGAATACGAGGAATGACAGGGTTCGAGGATGCATTCTCCATATGGTGTTTGGTGATGCAGGAATTTAATTGAAAGGGTTTACAAGATGTTTACAACCATTTAACCCCTCCTGTATTCAGGAAAATAGGCATTTGCAGTCTATATGAACAGATAAATGGCCCACAAATTAAAATAAATCACAGTACACCTTGGTTGAAACTTGATCACTGCTGTCTAGAAAGTCCCTTTATGTTTACAGTCTATCTGTTCTTACTTTCAACGTTATCATTTTTGTTCAGATGCTGGTATCTATGACAAGTCCAAGAGTTTTTCAGATTGGCGGATTAAGAGAGCACTGTCTATGTCACCTGAATTCGTTCATTCTACTGAATCTCATTTCTATGAATTAAACATTCGATACTTCAACAGACCAGCTGTTGGGTTCAGATTTATAAGCCCTGTGAAGTGAATCCCTCAAATGATCCTCCCTTTTTTCACTGGAAATTCTGCAGAAACCATTACAACTTCATTCCTTAAAAAGCCTGAGCATCTGGGCACGAATGAAGCCATTCTATGAATGGTAACAATTTTGGTCAAGAATACAAAGAGGAGAAGAAGCCATGTTAAGGGTTGCTCAAAACAGGTGTTTGAAAAAGAACTCGTATGATGTGTGGAAAATACAGCAAATATGAAGCTCTGTTCTATGCCTAATAATTCCAACAACATAATTCCAAACCAGCTAGGACAGTAGAAATGTATTCTCTATCAACCATATCCTCCATTTGACAAGAATCGAAACCCCAAAAATCATAATTCACTGTATCGTTACTCATCAAATTTAGCTTTCTTTCAGAAAGTTTCACTTTAATGAGTAAAAAAATGATATGAAAAAAATGGTAACGGAGGGACAGGCTGAAATGAAAATAAAAGAGAAAATTGAATACCCCGCCAAAATTATATTGTCTTTTTTAGATGCCTATTCATACCATCATTAGATAAACACAATATCAGTGCATAATTTTCCTTAAAAGAGTTGCTGAACTAGACTTTTATATCTTCATGAAATAAGGGGTGAAGTGCAGTATTTCCAGTTTTGCGACTCCTAGCGACTAAAAATTGCCATAACTTGTTTTTGTAGAGGAGATATTTCAATAATATTTCTTGTTCTGTATCCCTTAGATTATAAGCTATGAGATCAGGCATAAAATAAATCATTTCACTCAGTCTGAAATGTTGCTGTAACTATTACTTTTATGTCATGAAAACAGTCCCAAATGAGGGGAGGAGAGCGGATACCTCAAAAGGTGATTGGTTCACTATAGTAGGTTTTGATACAGTGAGGCGGGGCAAACGAATTTGAATTTTTTAGTTGAGTGTTAAAACCAATTTAAATTAAGTGTTAATACAAAGAACAAAGGTGTTGTTAAGATACTGGGCAGTGGGTGGAAAAATCTTATTTCTCTTGAAACAATAGAAATAAATTTATGGCGTTTTGGAAAAGTGCTCTTCATATATTGTATTTTGTAAATGCATAATAACATTATTACGCTGTATTATATCAAGACATATAGGCCCAAAGCATTTCTACATTCAAATGATAAAAAAATACACCACACAGAGTAATCAATCCAGGTGATCCGTATCACAGACATTTAGAATTTTACTAACAGACAACATCCACTTCACACGACTGTACCTACAAAAACAACAGGAGTGTAGTCTGGGATTAAATACAACTATGGGCTCTATATTGACCAGGATTCTGCATGCAATGCAGATCTCACCTTAGGAAGGATTTACAGACAATCCAGTATTCCCAGTACTTTACTGCTTGAAGTACTACAGTTTAGTACATAGTTAAATTATTTTACTTGAAGTAGGCTTTGCTTTTGGGGAGTTTGGAATTTCAAATAATAAAATCAGACTCATGAACATGTATTGAGGCACAAAAAATGTGTTTATTTGATCATTTTTGATAATCTATGTACAATTGTTCTAGTCTATGTTCATAAATAAAAATTACATTTCCTATAAGTTTCCCATAATCAGGCTTCCACTAACACAATTTTACCACACCCAGCACTGAAAGTGCAACAGTTAAATATTTTACTATATATTATTGACAACCATATTAACTGTATACATGTTCACTGTCCTTTTAAACAAAAAAATAAAGCATATTTTGTACAATATATGAACAATTACATTACTGCAGTCAGACTGCTTTCAGAACAGAAAAATAACAAAGTAAAACTACAGGTGAAAATTATAAGGTGAAAATGTGTGTGTGTGTGTGTGTGTGTGTGTGTGTGTGTGTGTGTGTATATATATATACAGAGACCGGACATTAGTAAATAGACACCCAAAATTTCAGAATGAATATTTGCTGGTCGAAGAAGAGGCTTGCATCTTGCTGCTCGGCCATAATAGTTAATTTGATGAAGATAGCAAGTAACAGTTTTTGTGCAGGTTTGGATGTCTTCTGCAATATCTGTGGCCTTGGAACGGGGATTTTTCTCCACTGCTGTCTTCACGAAGCGAAGGCATCTTTCTGATGGTCCAGGTCGACCTGGTCATGGATCCGTGGTGGTCTTACCTTCACTGTTGAACTTTTTACCGTTGACAGAGGAATATTCAAATTGTCGGCTATTTGTCGCTGGTTGATGCCGCCCTCTGACTGACCCACAATTCCACCTCTCTGAAAATCTGACAATTCTTCACCTCCTGGAGTGCGAGGCATGCTTGCATAACTTTGTGCACCTTTATACAGCAGTCTGATGAGTGTTCGTTAAAGTTAAATCATTAAATTGTCAGATTTTCAGAAAGGCCTAATTGTCTCTTCTTCATCCAGCAAATATTCATTCTGGAATTTTGGGTATCTGTTTACATATGTCCAGTCTCTGTATGTATGTATATATATATCACACAGTATCAGCTATTTGATGAATAGATATAATTAAAATTAAATCTGCTGTCATTAAATCAAGTCCATCAAATGGACTGAAGTGCACATTAGCTCATGAAAAGTGCCTGATACTACAGCATGAATGCTAGTGATGTCATATATTTGCTAAATGAGTTTCTGTTATCTTCTGTACTGTACAGTAACCTGTGGTCCATGGTGCTTGTTGTTTGGTGTAGCGATTCTGTAAAATTGGCATTGTTTCAGCCCTCGAATAACTCCTGCAATGAAAGTTTCAAATAGGTAAACTGGAACTTTTAACTGTACAAAAAGAAGAAAGTACAAAAATAATAGTTTTTCATGTACCAACCTTCAGTTTGGATCTGAAGTCATTTTTTGCTGAGGTCATTTTTTGCATCCCATCTAAAGAGCAAAAATACACTGGTTAGTAATGATCAGTAGGGTGTTATATTAGATAGAGTATTATGTGGACCAGTATAGGACTGATCATGGTTAAAATATATATATATATAAAGAAAAATAATAAAGAAATATGAAGAAATTATGTATTTGTTTATATTTGCTAATTAACTCACCGATGAAGTGACAAGTTTTACAACTTCATCACGAACCTAATGGTAAGCAGCAGATAAAAAAAGAATGTTTGGCTTTGTAATCTTTTTAATTTATTTATTATCAGTTTATTAAATTGGGACAATGCACACTGATCAACATTTCAACATCACGTGGAAATGGAAATGCACCAGAATTAGTAAGATTCATAAATTTAGTCTGTAGTCCCAAGGACATGAAATTTTACAATATATATTAAATAGGAAGAATGGAAAAACATACTCTCTTTTCTCCAAAGCATCCGGTCAGCAAAATGAACAAGCCCTAAAAAGAAAAAGGGACAAGGGAGGGGCATCAGGAGAAAAAGATGAACTGTCAGCCTATTTCATGCTTTGAATTAAATGTGATATAAAAGTTTGTACATTAATGACCACATTTACCTGTAAGGCATTAACAATGGTGAAGGCGTAGTTAATTATAATCTTGACGATTGTGTTGTCCTCCAGCAGAAACACAAACAGCCCTAAAACCCAGGTCCCACCAAAAACTGGAGTTAAGAAAACTATCACTTTGATGACACTCTTGGCTGCCTCCTTGTCATCCTTTTTGGTGTTCTCACTTGCTGCAGGTTTCAGGAGAGTTGAAATGACTACCACCATTGAGCATAGGTTAGCAAACACAATGAAGCCAATGGGAAGGAGAAAGGAGTAGAGGGAGCCTTTCATCGATGAGACGTATGTCAGCCAGCAGGAAGCTCGGTTGTAGTAGGTTACATCTGTTCTCTTGTTGTAGTATATATAGGTCACCCCCACTATCATTGCAGGGAAAATATATCCGACAATGATGGCAAGAGGCATGTACACACTTTTTCTCAGTGGATTGAAGACGAAAATGAGCTGATGGAGGAGCATCATGCTCAAGCAGAGCATCCAGAAAAACATGCCCAGGAAGAAGAAATGCTTGGTCAGTGTAAATATAAGGCATAACGTGTCACTCAGAATGTTTGGGAAGGAAGAGGCAATAAAGGCGCTGTCGGCGATGAGAAGACACATGGCGATGTTGACGAGGGACATGTGACGGAAGTGAGAGAGGTTGGATTTGACCACTGCTTTCCATACCAAGGCTTCAATGGTGAGGAAGACGATGAGGGAGCAGATAGAGACTCCCAAAGCAATGTAAGTTATCTGGTCCAAGAAAGGCAGATTAACAGGAGTCTTGGACATCAGCATGGAGAAGGAGGTCAGATGAGTGCACTCGCAGGTACTTATGTTATCAGAACTTTCTACCAAGACACAGCCCTTTTCTGACCACTGAGCTTCTGTTGTGTTCCAAAAGATGCAGAATGGTGAATTTCCCTTAGAGTAATTTTCAGGTATTGGATAAGCCATCCTGATGTTTATAGCTCCACCATTCTCGACTACAGCAGAGACAACTAGGGATGGAAACACAGAGTCTTCATAAATGCCCTTTGGAAGACGATTTGCCATGTTCTGTATTCCCATAGTTTTCACCATGGGAGAACTTGAGTTTAAGGCAATGTCGACATCGAAAAGGGTTTTATTGCAGGCAGAGTTGTTCCGGCACACTTGAAGTTGGATGTTTGAAGTATTGTGTCCCTCACTGTTATTAAATTTTATGTTCTTCATGAGTACCTCAACAGATGTTAGATAGTTTGAAGCAAGGCCGTAGTCACGGGCTTTATTTCCTGAATCCCAGGATATGTTCAGCAGATCACTTGCAGATTGAACGAAATTCTGCAAGACAGCATTTAGTGAGTTATAAGTGTCAGTCACTGTGTTTATTGAATTCCTTTTTTATTTGCAAAATGGATCATTATTTACAGTACTACTAACCAGCTCGTAGCTACAGTATGTTGGTGAAGGGTATGACACTTAATACATAGCTGAATGGAACTAAAAATCAATTTAAAAATATGAGATTATTTCGTATAGATAAATTAGATGAATCAAATCTGTGCCCTGGTGCTGCAGTGAATCAACATCCATTCTCAAAAACTATTGCTCTGGACCTCATGACATGCACACAGTGCTTCTTATGGATAACTTGTCAGGGTAGCAAACCATAAAGGACATTCAGAACTAAAGATAATTCTAATAATAAAGATAATTTTACTAAAGTAAGAAAATGCTTACTGGCACTAGGGAATCGGTCAGTGTGACTCTGCCGGATGCGGCGCCCATTGTATCAAGAACAGAAATAGTGGCCATTACATCACCATAGGAGTTTGGAGTTGAAGTGCTATTCTTTAGACTCTCAAAAATTAAAATTGCACCTTCTGTTGTGGCCCCAATTCCTTTTTCAAAATCCTGAAACAAGACCCAGAAAACAAGAGAGATTTACTAACATTTCTAGACGTGACATTGTCCTTGGAGTATAATAAGCATCAGTCTCACCGATGTTACAGAGAGTAACGTGTTGAGGGTATCTTTGACGCAAGTGTCAACTGGATCAGCCCATACTGTTCCAATGCACTTTCGCTCCATTTTCCCTACTTTTCCTACTTCAGAACAGATTATAGTTGCTACCTCTCCATCTTTGGTTTTTGGCCATCCGTTTACTTCGCCACAAAAGGCATCCCCAGCTGAATAAACATTTCAGTTATTGTACAGCAAAATAACTGAAGTGCTTCATAATTACATCACGAACATCACAAAATACCTACCATGTATTATGGGTATGGTTACATTAGCAGTTATTAGCTGGTTTAGACTGTTTGTGATCTGGCACAAAGCACTGACTGATAGTACGTCTGTTGCTGTGCAGTCGATGGGTAGAGATATAGTGTAGTTTTTGAGTACAGTGTCGACTGAAAAAGAATGAATAGTGTTACATTACTGTTACACTTAGGATAAAATGTATAGCCTTTGCACAGGGATGGTGCAGTTATTCAAAGCATTTTTAATGATTTATATCTTAATAATGATGATAATAATAATAATAATAATAATAATAATAATAGTAATAATAACAATAATAATAATAAATGTTAATAAATGTTAATAAACATGTAGAATGACAGTAAATGCCTGTATACCTGACTGTGTAGTTGGTAAGTTGTTTATTGTTACTGTGTAACTCTCTACACTCTGAAAGATGGAGCATGTCACAATAACTGGGGTGGATGAACCAGTAGAGCAGTCCGCAGTCTGTGGCACGCTTGTGACGTTAATATTTTCTGGTAAGAGGGCAATCTCGAGAATTCCTGTGGCTGTATGTGACACTGATCCATTAGTAAGTAGGCAGGTGTATGTTCCTGGGACACAACAAAAAAAAAAGGAAGCAAATAAAAAAAACATGATTAATACAGTTATACAAATGAGAGAAGATCCCCCCCTTACGCCACACACACACACACACACACACACACACACACACACACACACACACACACACACACACACACACAATATGTGATTTTATCTAAAATGTGATGGCAGATTCCAGATCTACAAATTGGTCTAACTATCATAGTTTGATTTCTCCTTACTGTGGAATATCTAATATCTAACAGGGCAGCCGTAGCCCAATGGTTAGAGAAGCGGCTTTGCTACCGAAAGGTCGCTGGTTTGATTCCCGAACCAGCAGGAAAAAGGTGAAGCGGTGGGGGAGTAAGCTCCACCTTCCCTTCCTCCTCCTTCATGGCTGAAGTGCCCATGAGCAAGGCACCAAACCCCCAACTGCTCTCCGGGCACCGCAGTGTGTGTGTGTGTGTGTGTGTGTGTGTGTGTGTGTGTGCTCACTTTGGATGAGTTAAATGCAGAGGCAATAATTTCCCTTACGGGATTAATACAGTATATCAAAGTCAAAATAAAAATATATATAACCTTAGTGGTAAACAGCACAGCTTTGAACCTGCCATGATCCAAGTCTGAAATATGCTTTAGGTACAGCTAATACTAAGCTAGTTACCAAAGTTGTGTTTTTTACTAGAGTCACACATGATAGCATTACATAGGTTGCTTAGAACATGAACTAAAATTCCATCTCTCACTTTAAATGCAACCTAGTTTACAATTTGGGCATGTAGGTTTTTATATAAGGTAAAAGTGTGAACACTCATCATTTGTTTCCAAATCTTGTGTGCATTTATTGTACTTTAATGACTGTAGAACGCTGAAACGTCTGTAAAACTGAACAAGAGCTGAATTAATGTCATGTTTTGATACTGGCCTGATGTCACAAATCTATCTCATTTTCACTGTTGGTAAGTGGAGTAAGTTCTCAGATAAAACTGCAGATATTTAGAAATTCACCTGCCCAGCTCCCTCTTATGTTCAGAAGATCAATTGCTGTATGGTTTGAACAAGGCATGTGTATCACTTCTGTCCCAATTCCAACTGTCTGTGGGTATTGGCCAGGATAAGCAATTGTCCATGTGCAAGTCTCCATCGTTTCATCTGTAGTGCAGTTCAGCATGTACCTCGAATTATAGCACACCTTCCCTATAGGAATCTCCATATCCACCAATCCTGTGGTTGTTAAAGTTCAAACAGGCAATTAGTTCCGTGAAAAACAGTCCATAAAGTAATTTGGAAGCATACACATGGCATGTTTATTTACCTGTCGATGTGGCGTTAATGTCGACAATGGCTGGGTATGCCGTCTCTAGGTTCGTGATTATGTTCTGAACTTTACTAGACTTAAATGTAGCATTGAGTTTGACGCTGAACGTCTGACCGCTGTTGTTCATCAGAAAACAGGAAATGAATTTCAGTGTAAAGAATACAGCCATGATTGGAAGAACATTATTAAAGACATTATCTTAATCAGGAATAGAATAGAAATAAAAATATATATTCAGTACCCGGCAATGTTTACCACTGTGATTGCGTTGTACCCATTCAATGCCATGAACTGAGTGGTAAGCTGAATCAAATAAAAACAAAAACATAAGAAGGTTTTGGATAAAATAAATAAATATGCATTTTTGACAGAATTAAATCTGAACAAGAAGTAAGTGATACTCAGTAGGATTCTGTTTGCCTTTAAAAATAGCTTTGTTCATAAACATTTTTGCAATAACAGGGGAAGTTTCATAATTACAGTCGCCTTCAGGTCGGTGAATGGTGTCGTGAGGACGGTTCCAGAAATGGTAACTGAAAAGGAAAAGATATGAGAGATTGAAGTTTTGGAAAACAAAAGTAACGGCTTTATTGCTTTGTTTGTGCTGGAAAATTCCCGAGCAGTTAGCTTACCGTTCACTTGGGGCACGCACATTGGTGTGAAATCAGATATATTCGCCACACAGTAGAATTGGTTGCAGCATGTAGTTATAGTGTCACACACCAAGTCGCTCCAAATGTAATTGGGCTGACACCAGCATGTTGTCTCATCACCAACCAGCTCACACTCTGCATAAACACACACAAATCCAATCAGCACGAGGTAATCACATCTGCACACCACAGCTGACTATTTCACATGTCACTGCTTCAAGTGTACTTTACATTTCTGTTTCCATGTTAGTTAGCATAAAGCTGCTTTTTAGCACTATACAATAAATTCTGTAAAAATAATATTTAATTACATTTTAAATCAGTTTGCTTAAAAAAACAGTCTTTACATTGACTTCATTGTTTACATTAACAGTAACAGCTGAAAGATTCACTGATATGAATTAAGAATTTTTTAAGTATATTATAAATTCCGT
>JBCNYH010000002.1:709941-722829 GCA_039654325.1 Tandanus tandanus | reverse complement strand
TATATATGTGTCTGTGTGTGTGTGTGTGTATGTGTGTATGTGAGAGTGAGAAAGTGTCTCGTTCTATGTATATATGTATCCAGTGTGTACGCACACATTAAATTAAGACCGCTTTTAATGGTGGGAAAAAACAAACAAGGCACCTCACCACAAACCCCTCCCACTGTGAAGCGTGGTGATGGACTTGTTCTTGTTTTGCAGCTACGGGAGCTGTAGGACTACAAGACTGAGCAACTTACAGTCATCGAAACAATAATCAACTCCACTTTATACCAGAATATTCTTTAATAAAATTGGACCCCTTTAGTCCAGCAATATCAGCTGGGTTGAATTCAGGTCATGCAACAGGACAATGACAACATGAGCCATAAAAACTAAAAACATCTCCAAAACAATATAAGTGGCTGATCAACTCCTACAGGAAGCATATAAGAGAGGTGGTTGTACATCTTACTGAATTATCAGGTGTACTTATTTTCTCCCCACTTTGTTCCTGGATGTTGGATTACTTTTGGGTATAAAATTACAATGACCTTTTAAAGTCATGTGACTGAAGTAAAACCAGAAACTGTGCAGCAACCACTGTGGACATGGAACAAAAGATTTATGGGGTGCTGAGAGTGCTGACCATGGTTCATTTTTCACAAACTAACTCAGGATGCATGAAAAATTAGTTTTATATCAAAAAGTATGGGAACAGTGGTCTAGGTATAACAGATCCATATTCCAAAATATTGACAATAATAACGGCTTTGGATGATATGAAGTCTATTGACTTGGCCAACATCAGCTTAATCAGTATTAGTGGCTCAGTGGTTAAGGCTTTGGGTTACTAATCAGAAGGTCAGGGGTTCTGGTTCCACTACTGCCAATCTGTCACTGTTGGGCCCTTGAGCAAGGCCCTTAACCCTCAATTACTTGAATCGTTCTGGATATGGGGGCATCCGCCAAAAGTCATCAATGCAAATGAAAAAACACAAAGAAAAGTCTGTGAGCTCACAAATATGGACATCGTTAATGATTTAGTGCTCAGGTTACTGATAACAATTTAAAAATCAATTTTCACTAATCTACATGAACCTACTGAGCCATAAATCTCAGATGTAAATATGGAGTGGAACCTTTTGAATGAACAGCTGTTATATGGGTGTGTGTTCCTGTGTTTGAGACGCTGTAAAGTGACGAGCAGAGATGGACTTTAACGAGAGACCTCCGATGGGGCAATCGCACTAGCTGCTACCTAGCCATTATAAACAAATGGCGGCCATTTTGCTGACCCTGAACTTGACCTACAATGACATTTTCAAAAAGTCGTTTTAGCCTTTGGTCCCAAGTTGCTACTCTGAAACTTTGATTGTGATATGTCAAGCAGTTCTTAAGGAACAGCTGAGTTTATCCTCATTCAGTCAATCAATCAATCAATCAATCAATCAATCAATCAATCAATAAACACAAAAGCACAAACTGGTGAAAACAACATCAGCTATGCTATCACGGCTGGTAATAAAAGTGTGTCTGATTTACAAGATAAATTATAATTAATCACACCTTAATTTACAAACTCCATCATCATCCATTACTGGAATTTTTCTTAGGCCGACATTTGGACGTTATTATGAATTAAATGCGTGCTGAGTAAAAATAAACAATAGATGACCCAACACTGATGGTTAGCAGGACTGTTGTAGGGTTGTTATAGAGACGCTTTGTTGCTGATACTCACTTCACTCTTCTTTCAGGATCCCCAGTAGAATGAAAGGTTTGGGTTCTTTGCTTGATTATTAGAGCAGCCAAATGCTGCACACCAGATTTTTTTAATTTACTAAAATATAAAACAGTTTATACAATCAAACTGAATATTTATTGGTGAAGACAACCTTCACCTATATCCTATGTGTTGTGATTTTTTTGATATCACCTGAGATCATGTGTTTGTTTTGAGGTTGGAGAGGATCACACAGCTATTATTCAAATGCTGGTAAATAAAAACAGAATTAAAGGACAAAGATGGACAGTTTTACAGTCCTTGACTATTTATCTACTATTTTTCAACTTCGATTAAACCAAGGAAGTGCTAAGTTCAGGCTAGCTAAGGATAATTAGTGCTCGTCAGGGAGCAGCTTGAAAGTCTGTGGTTTAAATGATTCTCAACAGCACAGAAGCTGAAGCCATTTTCTAGGATGTCTGAGGCCGATAACAAATAACTGCATATGGTATATCGCCAAAAATTTGTGGACACCTGATCATCACATCCGTATTTTGCTCTTTCTCAAAGTGTTACCTGAAAAGTCTGAAGCATCTAAGCATAAGAAAAGAGTGTTCTGCATAGAGCTCCATCAGGACGTACTGTGTAAAGGTTGGAGTGGAAGAACTCGAGTGTCCTGCACAGAGCTCTGAGTGTCTACCTAACTCAAACGTTTGGTTATATAATGCAGTTGAAATCTGTAGTGATTTAAGCTTGCTCGGTACTGACTTTATGCACTTGGTCCTGTTTACAGGAGGCTGGCAGGGAGGAGGAGGAGGAGGCCTGAAGAGAGGATCCCCTTTAACCACCATGAGAGCCTTTTCCTCCGACATGGAGTCCAAGTCTTCCACCCTAGGAAAAGAAAAGAGTGAAAGACAAATAAGCAAGTAAAACTAAGGAAAAGAGGGAAAAGCTCACACACACACACACACACACACACACACACACACACACACACACATCTGTAACACAGGATACTCTTACTGGTTTTCAGCATAAGAAGAGAGAGAATCATGTAAGCTATCCTCCATGCTGCTGTCGAAGCCCAACAGATGTCTGCTACCGGGACTAGGATCTGCTACAAATCTAGAGTTTACATCTCTCTCAAAAAGGCTACAGAGAAAGAGACAATACATCAAGAAAATTCATAGAAAAATAATGAAAACTTTGTGATTCTGAAGGAATTTAACAAAGCAAACAGCTAGTGATTCGCCCTCATGTCCAAGCACCTTCTCCCAAACGTGCATGTCTGCTGCGAACAATACGAATACTGCAGAGTCAAAAATGATCAGAACTTTTTTTTTTTTTTAACTTAAAAAAAAATTAAAAATTATCAGAACTTGCAATGGGTGCAATAATAATAACAATAATAATAATAATAATAATAAGGAGAAGAAGAAGACAAAGAAGAGGAAGAAGAGGAAGAGAAAGAATAAGAAGACGAAGAAGATGAAGAGGAAGAAGAAGAAGTAGAAGAGCAAGAAATTGAAGAGGAAGAAGAAGATAAGGAGGAGGAAGAAAAAGAGAAAGAATAAGAAGATGAAGAAGAGGAAGAAGAAGATGAAGAAGAGCAAGAAGAAGAAGACGAAGAAGAGGAAGAAGAGCAAGAAGAAGACGAAGAAGATGAAGAAGAGCAAGAAGAAGAAGACAAAGAGGAAGAAGAAGAAGAGGAAGAAGAAGATGAAGAGGAAGAAGAAGACAAAGAGGAAGGGAAAAAAAGCTAGGATCCTTTCAGGTCAGATGCAATCTGACAACCAGCTACTAGTTTACTTTTCACCATCAGAAATGTTCTTATGAAAAAGATTTAAAAATTTAAAACATTATAATTTTTTTTAGCTTGGTGTGAGCTTTTGTACTGTATTCGTTCTCTAAAACTAAAACCATGTGCTGACCAGGTCTTAAATTTACATTGATAGAATTTGGCAGACACCCTTATCCACAGCAAAGTACATTTTTATTTCACTCGTACAACAGAGCAGTTGAGGGTTAAGGGCTTCGCTCAAGGGCCCAAAAAAGGCAGCTTGGTCATACTGGGGCTTGAACCCTCCACCTTCTGATCAGTAACCCGAGCATTAACCACTGAGCCACCACTAAACATAAATATAAATATAAAGATTAGTATCACATCAACCTTTTGGTTTTTATTTCCCAGCAAATGTGTCGGAGTAATCCTGAAGGAAGAGCTCATCAGGAGTGTGTTGGAAGTGATGAGAAAGTCTGACACGGTGATTAGTGTCAAGCTAGAAATTGAAGGAGTGATGTTGAATATCATCAGTACATATGCACTACAAGTAGGGTGTGAAAGGGAGGAGGATCACTTTTGGAGGGAGTAAGATGGAAAGGTTGAGAGTGTTCCCAAGGAGGAAAGGCTGGTAACTGGAGCAGACCTCAATGGGCATGTTGGGGAGAGGAACAAAGATGAGGAAGAAGTGATGGACAGGTAGGGTGTCAAGGAGAGGAACGCCGAAAGGGCAGATGCTGGTAGATTTAGCACAAAAATGGAAATGGTAGACGCAAGCACATATTTTAAGGGAAAAAAAAGGAATACAGAGTGACATACAAGAGTGAAGAAAGGTGCTCACACATGGAATATGTCCTATGCAGGAGACACAATCTCAAGTAGAATAATGACTAAGCTGGTGGCAGGGGAGAGCATTGCTAGACTGCATCAGATGGTAGCCTGTAGGAAGAAGGGGAAGAGAGTGGAAAGTGAACAAAAGACCAGAAGCTAAAGGAGGAGAATGACTGAGTAAAATTCAGAGGTGTTGGGTACCAGCAAGAGGATACTGAATGACTAGACAGTTACAGCAGCTGTGGTGAGAAAAGTAGCTGTGGTGAGGGTGGAAGGTACTGGGAGTGGCATCTGGACAGAGGAAGGAGGACAAAGACTTGATGGTGGAACAATGAAGCTCAGGAAACCATCAAAGGGAAGAGATCAGCGAAAAAGGAGAGGAACACTCAGAGTAATGAAGAAAGTAGAAACAGAGTACAAAGAGATCTAAGGAAGAGGCATATAACGGGTTATATTATTAGGGACTTATTCCGACTGGCCAGGCAGAGGAGGCGAGCAGGGAATGATGTAGGTGATAAAAGATGCACAGGATAATGTGCTGACAAGTGAGGAGAGTGCGTTGGGAAGGTGGAAATATTATTTTAAGAAGCTGATGAATAAAGAAAATGTGTGTGTGAGAGAGAGAGAAAGGCAGCTGGCCCAGGTGATGTACCAGTGGAGGAATGCAGATGTTCAGGTGAGATAGCACTGGAGTTTTTAAACCAGAATGTTCAACAAAATCTTGGAAGGACAGAGGAAGCCTGAGGAGTGGAGCTCTTGTTCCAAGTTTCAAGAACAAGGACGATGTACAGAACTGCTTTAACTACAGAGGTATAAAGTTGATGAGTCCCACCATCAAGTTATGGGAAAGAGTAGTGGAATCCCCTCCTCCACATTCCTGGCTGAAGTGCCCTTGAGCAAGGCACCTGACCCCCAACTGCTCTCCGGGCGCCCCAATGTGTTACAGCCCACTGCTCCGAGTGTGTGTGCTCACTGTTCGCACGTGTGTGTGTGTGTGTGTGTGTGTGTGTGTGTGTGTGTGTGTGTGTGTTCACTTTGGATGGATTAAATACAGAGACAATAATTTCCCTTGCAGGATTAATACAGTATATCAAAATCAAAAATTAAAAAAATTAAAAATCCAGGCTGAGAGGAGAGGTGGTGATCTGTGAACAGCAGTATGGTTTCATGCCACCAAAGAGAGCCACAGATTCCGTATTAGCTTTGAGAATGTTGATGGAGAAGTATAGGGAAGGTCAGAAGGAGTTGCACTATGTGTCTGTGGACTTGGAGAAAATATATACGACAGAGAGGAGTGGTACTGTATGAGGAAGTCAGTAGTAATAGAGGGTGAGGGTGGTACAGGATATGTATGAGGACAGTGGGACAGCAGAAAGGTGTGCGGTAGGAATGAAAGATTGGTTTAAGGTGGAATTGCAATGGTCATGAACAGATTAACAGACAAGGTCAGACAAGAGTGTGATTTCCAGATGTTTGTGAATGTGATCTGTAATGAGAGCAGAGAACAGGAAGAGGTGAGTCTGGAGAGGGTGGAGGTAGACACTAGAGAGAAGAATACTGCAAGTCAGCAGGAGTAATACAGAGGACATCTGAGTGAATGAGAGGCAGGGTGGTGGAAGAGTGCAGCTAAAAGGAGCAGTGGTGTTGAAGGTAGATGTGAAGGAGAGTGTGATAGAGAAGTGAAGGAGAGAGTGCAGGCAGGGTGGAATGGATGGAGAAGAGTAGATGGAGTGATTGCTGATAGAAGGGTATCTGTAAGAGTGAAGGGAGAGGTTAATAAAACAGCAGTGAGGCCAGATATGCTGTACGGTTTGGAGACATTAGCTCTGATTAAAAGACAGGAGGCGGAGCTGGAAGTGATGGAGATGAAGATGATGCGATTTTCAGACAGAATTTGAAACGAGTATGTTAGAGGAACAGCACAGGTAGGAGTGTTTGGGGATAAAGTGAGAGAGGACAGATTGAGATGGTTTGGACTTGTGCAGAGGAGGGATGAAAGGTATATTGGTGGAAGAATGTTGAGGATGGAACTATCTGGTAGGAGGAGAAGAGGAAGGATAAAGAGGAGATTTATGGATGTGGTGCAGGATGTGATGGTGAAGGATGGAGAAGGATGATCCGCTGTGGTGACCCCAACAGAGAAATTGAATGGTGAAAAAGAAGAGGAGAAAAAAGAAAAGAAAAAAGAAGACTTTGTGCCTCTTGGAGTCCAATATGCGCCTAACAAAGCATAATCATACATTAAGAGCATGTTGCACTCTGACAGACCAGAAACCCTAACATCTGAACAGCATTATGATCAGAGAATTCTTTAAATAAAGCAGCCCTGGCCTGATGGTTACAGAAGTGGGTTTGGGGCTGAAAAGTCATTGAAAAATTGTGTGGCAGTGGGGGAGGACCTCCCCCTCACAGCTGAAGTGCCATTGAGCAAGGCACCTAATCCCCAACTGCTCTCCGGGCGCCGCAGTATGACTGTCCACCACACCGTGCGTGTGTGCGTGTGTGTGTGTGTGTGTGTGTGTGTGTGTGTGTGTTCACCTTGGCTGGGTTAAAAGCAGAGGCAATATTTCCCTTATGGTATTAATAAAGTATATCAAAAAATAAAAAATAACGATAATCAAAACCATCCTTTCTTACTGGGTTCCTACACGGGTTTTTAAATTCTTTCCATAAAAGATAAATATACATGTAAACCTGTTCTGTCATCATCTGTACAGACTGTAACTACATTAAACTCAACAGGAAATCGGGTCTGTTTCTCACCAGAACCTGTTAACATGTGTTTAATCGGTCACTTACCTTAATGGTGCAATGTTAACGGCAATAAAAACCAGGATCACCATGAGACACACAGCCCGCCTCTTTGGAGCTGTTGCCTTCAGGATGGTGTTCTAAACACAAACACAGAGGACACACACACACACACACACACACACACACACACACACACACACACACACACACACACACACACACACACACACATCACTGTCTGGTCTAATCAAAGGCATCTGCTTTTGATTGCGTTATACAGAAACCTCAGCCTGGAGTCATTAGAAGCCTGTTGAAGTGATCTAATCTGTATATAAACTTAATAACCTTTTTATAAGTTGGAATAAATTCCTTTTGATTATTTGCTATCAGTTCTGAAATGTATTGTGTATAAGGGTAGTTAACAAGCTGTCACCTCTTTAGCTAGCAGCTGCTTTCTGGCATGTAACAGCAGACACTGCTATTTCCACTGAAAAACCATCAGATGCTTAAACTTATGAGAGAAGATTCAAAATGAAAGAAGTGGACACCGTACAAGTTCTGGTGAATGAGCTGTTACTATAGAAATGATAATGCTAGAGCATCCCACAGCAGCTCGATCAGATCGAGGGAATTTGGAGGCCGAGTAGACACCTTGGAGTCTTTGATGTTTCCAAAACATTCCTGAACAAATTCTGAAGTGCGTCAGGGCTGAAAAAAGTCACAGCCATTAGGGAACACCATTTAAATAAAGAGAAAGTACTTGGGTCTGCAACAATGTTTAGGTAGATGGTTCACAAGTAAAATGCCAGGACCCAAAGAACATTACCCAGAACATAATACTGCCTCCATTAGCTTGTCTTCTTCCCCACAAGTAACAAGCTCTCTCTCTCTCTCTCTCTCTCTCTCTCTGTGTTCCTCTCTCTCTCTCTCTCTCTCTCTCTCTCTCTCTCTCTCTGTGTTCCTCTCTCTCTCTCTCTCTCTCTCTCTCTCTCTCTCACTCACACACACCTACATGACATAAAAGGCCTTCTTCCATTGCCCCATGGTCCAGTTTTGATGCCAGATGTCTGTTGTGGCCACTTTGGTAGTGGACATGGGGTCAGCACGTGAACTGTAACTGGTCTGAAGTTACACGGCCCCATACACAGCAAAATGTGATGCATTCTGTGTTCTGATACATTTCCATTCACTTCTGCCATGATTCCCCCAAATTCCACATAAAAATATTCTCACTTGGGGAATTTTACACACACACACACACACACACACACACACACACACACACACACACACACACACACACACACACACACACACACTATATTACCAAAACCATGCACTCACCCATCCAGATAGTTGAATTCAGGTGTTCCAATCACCTCTATTGCCACAGGTATATAAATTTAGCACCTGGCCATGCAGATTGCTTCTACAAACATTTGTGAAAGAATGGGTCGCTCTCAGTTGTGAAATTTCCTCGCTACTAAATATTCCACCGTCAACTGTCAGTGGTATTATAATAAAGTGGAAGCGATTGGGAACGACAGCAACTCAGCCACGAAGTGGAAGGCCACGTAAAATGACACAGCGAAGTCAGCGGATGCTTAAGCGCATAGTGCACAGAGGTCATCAACACTCAGCAGAGTCAATCGCTACAGACCTCCAAACTTCATGTGGCCTTCGGATTAGCTCAAGAACAGAGCATAGAGAGCTCAGGGAATGGCCCCCTCCTGTTCCAACATGACTGCACACCCGTGCACAGAGCAAGGTCCATAAAGACATGGATGAGCGAGTTTGGTGTGGAAGAACTTGACTGACCTGCACAGAGTCCTGACCCCAACCCGATAGAACACCTTTGGGATGAATTAGAGCAGAGACTGCGAGCCAGGCCTTCTCGTCCAACATCAGTGTCTGACCTCACAAATGCGCTTCTGGAAGAATGGTTCAAATTTCCCATAAACACACTCCTGAACCTTGTGGAAAACTTGCACAGAAGAGTTGAAGCTGTTATTGCTGCAAAGGGCCGACGTCATATTAAACCCTATAGATTAAGAATGGGATGTCACTTAAGTTCATATGTGTGTGAAGGCAGATAAGCGAATATTTTTCAGAATGAATATTTGCTGGTCAAAGAAGAGGCTTGCGTCTTGCAGCTCAGCCATAATAGCTCATTTGATGGAAACCCACAATTGGGCCTCTCTGAAAATCTGACAATTGAACAGTAGTCAGACTGCTGTATAAAGGTGCACAAAGTTGTGCTAAAGTTATGCAAGCGTGCCTCGCACTCCAGAAGGTCAAGAATTGTCGACAAATAGCAGACAATTTGCATATTCCTCTGTCAACGGTAAAAAGTTCAACAGTGAAGGTAAGACCACCATGACCAGGTCGACCTGGACCATCAGAAAGATGCCTTCACTCTGGTGAAACTGGTGAGAGAGGCTAATAAGAAGGCTTGGGCAACTTTGAAGCATTTACAGGAAATGTTTTCCTAAGATAGGTTTTTGTGCGCATGTGATTACAATATCACAAATACTCCACAAATGTGGCTTATATGGGAGGGTTACAAGAACAATGCTCCTCCCCATGCCACTTCAAGTCACCTTTTTGATTCTGAGGTCAAATGGAGAAAGGCGTTATGGTCAGATGAAACCAAAATCAAACTATTTGGCTCCAACACCAAACCGTATATAAGGCAGAAAGCCAATACAGTTTACCATCCAAACCATGAATCCTGTTGTGGGGGTGACAGAAGGAAAAACGAATGGGTCACTGTACCATCAAATTCTTGAGGAAATCCTGCTGCCCTTTGCTAAAAGCTTATCAATGAGAAGTACAGTAGAGAAATATCCCAATAGGACCAATCAAATGCTGCAGGTGTTTCCTGAAAGTACTGAGGGGTGATCCTTTATCCTATTAATGATCTCTTATAAGTTGCATTAAGTTGCATTACAAGTTGCACTGAAATACAGTTGGAAAAATAATACATTTCATTTCATTTCAGGCTGCAAAGCAATAAAATGTGAATATTTTTAAACTGAGAGGAGGAGGAGGGGGGGTTATTTTATAAATAATATTACAGGACTCACTTCGTTCATCAGACCCTCCAACTGTTTTTTCAGTGTCCCATTTTCATTTTTCAGCTTCTCGTTGTCAGAGAGCGCAACCTTCAGATGGGCCTCCAACGTTAGTAAGTACTCTTTCTTCTTCTTCCGAGATAGAGATGCAGACTCTCTGTTCTTGATCATCCGCTGCTGCCGTCGTGACATGCTAGACTGGAAGATGCAGAAATAAAAGTTGTTAGATTTTTCTACCAGTACACATGTGTTATTTGTTCCACTCTACTTCATTAGAATTAACGAAACCATCTGCAGGTTATTCTGCTCTTATTTTTTTGCCAGTTCAGAGCTTGTTATGTGTATTCCCACCCACACAGTTGTTCTTTTTCACTAGAGGAGGATTAACCCAAGGTGTGTTTGTACTGAGTATGGAAGCACTGCTAACCATGCCCAGCTCAGGCAAATAACGACTGAATCTGTTTAAAAATGTTGGTATATAAACCAAGCACTACTAATTACTGGATCTGCTCTCCTCAGCTGGGATTCCCACTAATTTACGGCTTATTGCTTTAGACTTGTATTCTCTACACATACAGTCCTGCAGAGGAACCACTGAGACTCCACAAATGTCTGGTAAAGTGGTAAAGCCCAGAGAAGGTCGGTCAGGCACATATACGTTAAATGGATTCATACATCAGGCACACAGGCTACTTTCAGGTTAAAACATCAGCTCTAGTCCATTTTGGCAGAGCTGGAGGGCACTGTGGCCCATGAGTGGTCTCACCAGTTATATCTTTCCTGCCTATCTAAACGTTTCCACACCTTCATTTCAAAGGTTTGGGGTCAACCAGAAAATTTCCCATTTTCTATGAAAACACAAACTTACATCCATCAAATGAGTTCCAAATATGAATATGAAATATAATCATGACATCTACAAGGTTATGAATAATCATTTTTACATTAACATTGAAACTTTGTGACCTTGCTCTGACCTTGACCCTTGACCTGAACATTCCAAAATCAAACCATCTCTGAGACTCAGGTAGAGTAGTGTCCCCATGTTCGGGGAAAATACATGCACAGGTGTGGTCAGGATTTTGTTCACAGGGAAAACTGACACACACACACACACACACACACACACACACACACACACACACACACACACACACACATGGAATTAAGTACATTTATTTATTAATTGATTTATTGATTGATTTAGTGATTAAATTTAATGAATAAAATGTGGGTTTTATGTAGTGTATAAAAAGTCACTACATTAAAGGTGTACTGCAGACTTATAATCTATTTTTTAGCTGTAACCTCCGTTATGTAACTGTACTGTAATGAAACATCAACACTGGTATTTTTGCGGGTTTTGAATGTTTCGATCTTGTTGTTAAAATCATCTTGATCCTTTCATGAGCCACGCTGCAGTAGAATCAGCCCTTTTAATACTTTATTAGTTCATGAAAGTTTCATTGCAAAATATAAAAATGTCAACACCCTCAAATAGGATGTGGGTGATGACCAGCACTGAAACCACGCTCCTACCTCCCCACCCCACACCATCCTCACTTAAGTACTCAAGTTGGCTGTTATGCAATTTTGTAATTTTAAAAGATTCACAGTAATAGGTTTTAGCGATGCAAGATTCCACTCTCAGTAAATGTGTTTCAGTGTTCTTTCTGTTTTTCAGTTGTTACTTCCCAACATTTACGGCATTTGGCAGACGCTCTTATCCATAGTGACTTACATTTATTATTTTTATACAACTGAGTAATTGAGGGTTACAGTGGCACCTTGGTGGTACTGGGGCTTGAAGCCTTGGCCTTCGGATCAGTCATCGAGAGCCCTAACCACTGAGCTACCACTGCCCTTCCCCAACCTATGAAACCTTCTGCATACAATGACACACTTCCAAATGTCAAAATCAAGCTTATCTACTGACAGGAGTAGGGTGAGGTGAAGCACGAGGGTACAGTAGGGACCGCCGAGATAAAAACTTACACACATTGGCCTATGCACGTTTTGGCCCATGACTCCTAATCTAGGTCAATCATTCAAAAATGTTCTCTTCACAAAACTGCAAAATATGTGAAACTTACTTTTTGCCTGATCTGCATTAAACTTTGGATTTAGAATCCTGAGTGAGTTTGACAAAAAGACGACACGACACTGCTCATGAAATGGAATTGTACACCATAAGATATTGAACAGGGCCTTCAAGCATAAATTATTTTCTCATAAAATGTTAAACCTGTGTGAGAATTACATTCCTACATGAGAAATACACTCTTAGTACTAAATATCACAAATAGTGTGTAGTATAATATATTTTATACAGTCTATATAATCAAGAATATGTTGCCCAGAGTTAACAGAATGTCTTTATATTAAGTTAAATGACACTTAAATAGTGCTTTCAGCTATTAAAGAAAACAGCACTAAACATGACCCTTCAATCACATGAATTTGCTGATACTTCAGGAAAATCTCACTAACATACAGGACGGAAAACGGGATATATATATATATATATATATATATATATATATATAAAACCGTTATTAATTTCTAAAAAATTAAGTCTGCACTGTTTTAATTTTTCTGATGCACTAATACCACAGCGAAAGCTGGATTTATTTTTTTTTATTATTTTTTTATTTTTTTGGGGGGGGGGGATTTTTCCCCATTTTTCTCCCTAATTTAGTCGTTTCCAATTCCCACCCATCAAATTTTTGCCTTCCCCATCACAC
>JBCNYH010000002.1:680918-693625 GCA_039654325.1 Tandanus tandanus | reverse complement strand
TGCATAGCCGTCAGCGTGTTTCTGCCCTGCGATGGCCTGGCGAGCTGTCCAGGGTGTACTCTGCCCTCGCCCAGAGCAGGCTGAGATGGGCGCCAGCCTCCCCGTGACCCAAATTAGGATTAAGCGGTTTAGAAAATGAATGAATGAATGAATGAATTTATAAATAAGGTTACTTACATTTTTTCATAAATAACTTTATGTTGACATAATACACTTGAAATGTTTATCTGTACTGCTTCTCAATCAGATATCAGAGAATCAGATTCTATTAATAATTATGATTGCTCTTAAACCCCTTTTTTCTCTATAAATAGGTCACACACCAGACAGCTGCACTTTCAAATAACAACTAATACATCTTTTCAATCTGCATTTGCTCTCATGCTGCATCAAAGAGAATCACAACACAATGATACAGAAAGTGTTATCAGCTGTATCTTGTTTTGCATGCATGCATTCATAGATTACCGTGATTGTCTATTTTAACGGTGATTGACACTGGAGACAGAGTATGTCCTGAGTTTTATTTTTTGGGCTCCTGAATGCTGATGGGTACAGTACCATTAGGAGTCTCCTATATTTGTTATTAGGTTTATTTTCCGACATCAGGTCACTCAGCGGTGTGTTTAAAACTTTATTTGAATTTGCACTGTGTTACACAACAGTAACATCCATAAAGATCATAATAAATGGTGGTAAACAAATTGTCAAAGCATACAATTTATCAGGCATTCATGCTTGCATGTGTGTGTGTGTGTATGTGTGTGTGTGTGTGTGTGTGTGTGTGTGTGTGTGTGTGTGTGTGTGTGTTTGTGTGTGTGTGTGTGTGTTAAGGTGTAGTTTATCCACTGGCGGGGACACTGACTTCACGAACACACATTTTTTGGAACTTAGGAGTAGTAACACTGAAACACATACAAACACACATCAATGCAATCTCATCTACTTTCATCACACTTAGAAATTCATTTCATTGCACATTAAATTACATCATATACTTGCATGTGAAACTCACATGAAGCCTGCCTCTGAACAGTCCGATCCTGTCTTTACAACCTTCAGGATTTGTTGGGGAGGAATTTTGCCATTGAAAAATTTGAAACAGCAGTCCTCCGGCCCTGGAATACCTTCAGCTGAGTAAGAGACAGTGTGGTGTGGTTTTAATTAATAAAAATATAGATAAAACATAATATAAAAATATTTTCTTCAGTTCTTAGGTTTATAGAACACTTTTAATGTGTTAGTGTACCACTTAATAATAATAATAATAATAATAATAATAATAATAATCTGCAAAGGCCTGGCGAGCTGTCCAGGGTGCTCTCTGCCCTCCCCCAGAGTCTGCTAAGATGGGTGCCAGCCTCTTCGCGACCCTAATTAGGATTAAGCGGTTCAGAAAATGAATGAATAATAATAATGCTTGCTTTTAATGACATAATTCCAAAGTTAGCTTTAATGTTAATTTTTATTGTTAAATTCTTTATCTACTTTTTAATAAAAATCAGACAAAATTCAAATGTGAATGTTTTTCACACTTCATATTTGACATGTTTTTATTTCTACGGGTGATTCTAAAACTAAATGTTAATGGTTCAAATGTAAAAGATGTAGTTTTATTTTCAGATATATGACATTTATCACTGTTATTTTAATATATTATATATGTGAATCTAATATCCATTGATCAAATCTAAATATTGCATAACTCACTTATACACTGATATGAAATCACTGAGTTTCATACATAAGTGGCTGCTCTGCATACAATATTGCGATCATATACATTCTCAGACAACACACAGTGAACCAACTTATAATTAATTATTTATATACTACTAATGTAATACAGATACATAAAAAAAATTGTAATAAACTTACGGTCAGCATCTGAGTAGAGAGCCATGATCAACATAAAGCCCAGTACCAAAAACACACGACTCATCTTTATATGCTCAGCAGGTGTGTGAAGATCTGATCTCTTCTTTCTCCAACATCAAATATGTTTAAATCATGTTTTACTGCTCATTTTATACAAACATTTTTTCAAAGTTTCCACCCCCATTTCCTTCACTCAGTTTATAAAAGCAGCTAAAGTTTTATCATCAAGATCAATCTGAAAGATAAATAGAAGCAACTGAATTCTCACTCAAATTTTATACATTAAACTGTTATACAACATTTAACACAATTTACCTTTGCAGACATTGTCATTATTACTACGAACAAAGATGGTTTATAAATTTAAATATTCAAATTCAAAACTAGTATTTAACAAACAAGGGATCTATAAAGTATATACATCATTGCTTTTCAAATCAAATGGGCAAATACTTTCTCACAGCACTGTATGTGCATTGTTCCAATTTGAGTAAAAATGGATTAATTCATCATAGGAAAAAAATATAGAAAAACTTACATCAACAAACAACAAACTTACAACTGAAGAGGTAGGCAAAAAATGCATACACTCTGACAAGCAATCAAGCTGGATAGCCTTTTTCAAAGTCAAAGTCAACTTTATTGTCAAATATGCTATATATGCATATACAGCACAGAGGAAATTACAGTCCTCTCGGACCCACGGTGCAAACAGGCAAAAAAATAATTTTCAAAAAAGACATAAAATAAAATAAAAAGACAAAAATAAACCTGAAGTAATGAAATGAAGAAATGAAAAAAAGAAATTAAGAAATAACAGGTCTATTGTACATAAGGTGAGGTAAGGTTTTAACAAAGACTGTACATCACACATGAAAAAAACACATTTTAAACACAACAATTTACTGACAAGATCTTTTTTTAAGGACTTGGGCTTTCTTGGAGAGTGTATTACCTTCCAACTCCATGAGCACTTTCTGAAGGGAGAAAATAGTGGAGACTTCAAATCCTCAACAATCGTCTTCCCATACAAGGAGGGCTTTTCCATTTCTGACTGATTAAACATAACTTTTTTCTTTCTTCTTTAAATGACTGAGACATGCAGGTTTAAATTCCTCTGTATTGAAGTACTTTTATAAGATTTAATCATGTTTCAAAGAGAAATCTAAATCAATTATGTATTATATACAAAATGCATATTTCCTAATTGAACAACCCTCCTTCTTCCATTTTTTCAGTGTTCCTAGAGGGCAGCTTTCTACTGGATGATCTCACTAAACTCAAATTAAAATTTTAAGTCTTATGTTACGGGAACTGTAAAATCTTGAGTTAAATTAATTGGGCCCTGCGATGGCCTGGCGAGCTGTCCAGGGTGTACTCTGCCCTCGCCCAGAGTTGGCTGAGATGGGCACAATCCTCCCCGCAACCCTAATTAGGATTAAGCAGTTCAGAAAATGAATGAATGAATGAATGAAATGGTTGCATGGTTGATTTTACAGTATAATTATAGTACAAATAATTAGAATTTCCATTTATTCAACTAAAATAGTTACATTCAGCTCCTCAGATATTTATGTTGTTTTTACTTTAATTTTCTATGGTATACATTGCTCCATTTTTTTAAGGCAATGGTTGCCTCAGACAAGTACAATCAACTTATCCAGGTTTACTGTGTGATTCTTTCCTAAACTAGTGCTATAAAGGTATATGATAAAATGTATAGAATGGTAAAATGTATAGAATGTCTTTGTATACTGAAGCATTACAATTACTCTTCACTGGAAACTTGTTCCAGCATGACAATATGCCTGTACCCAAAGAAGACACGATGTGTTCAGATTGGAAGAACGTGGGAAAAATTAATCATCCTGTAATGAACCTTGACATAAACCCTATTGAACACCTTTAGGATGACCTTGTAGCCTGACTGAACCTCAGACATCCTATTCCCATAATTTTACATCGAAATGGAGGAAAATGTGTGCTGGTTCTGACCATGTAACTTTTGAGTCAACAGCCCTTGTAGAAGTGAAATGGCGAGCCTCTGACTGACAGCTGTACCAGCTGTACTGTTCTTAGCTCAAACGTTGTCAACCTCATTGCAATGGGAAATACAGTTTTCAAATTAGATGACTAAAAGCAAGACGTGTGCCTAAGACATTACTTCAGTTTAAAAGGCAGTTTAAAACTGTCAGTAACTGCCAGTTTAATTTCTGTGCACATGCAGGTCACGTGCACACACACAGCATGCTGGCACTTTAAAAAGCGCACACTTCACACCGATAATCGTCATCTCTCTCTCTCTCTCACACACACACACAGCCACATTGTACTAGCACTTTAAAAAGCGCTTTCTTCCCGCCGATAGTCGTCATCTCTCTATCTCTCACACACACACGCGATGGTTCTATGAGAGCTGTACTGTAAATTACTCCATCTTCATCTTCTTCCGCTTGTTCCGGGGTCGGGTTGCGGTGGCAGCAGCATAAGCAGTAAGGTCCAGACGTCTCTCTCCCCAGCCACTTCCTCCAGCTTTTCCGGGGGAATGCCAAGGCATTCCCAGACCAGCCGAGAGACTTAATAGTAGTAGTTTCATTTCTGGGGTAACCTTGGGGTCTCTTCCCGGTTGGATATGCTGGAAACACCACACCAGGGAGGCCTTCAGGAGGCATTCTAGTCAGATGCCCGAGCAACCGCAACTGGCTTCTCTCAATGCGAAGGAGCAGTGGTTCTACTCTGAGCTCCTCCCTGATAACAGAACTTCTCACCCTATCTCTAAGGGAGAGCCCTGCCACCCTGTGAAGGAAGCTCATTTCAGCTGCTTGTATTCACGATTTTGTTCTTTCGGTCACTACCCAAAGGTCATGACCATAGTTGAGGGTAGGAACATAAAGCAACTGGCAAACCGAGAGCTTCCCTCTTCACCATGATGAACCGGTACAAGCTCCACTTTACAGCAGAGGATGTACCGATCTGCCTGTGGATCTCCTTCTCCATCCTTCCCTCACTTGGGCTCCGGCAATACAGAGACCGAACGGCCTGTAGCAATGGGACTGGTATACCATATTCCTGGAGCACACACCACAAGATAGCCCAAGGGACATGGTCGAAAGCCTTCTCCAAGTCCACAAAACACATGTGGACAGGTTTGGCAAACTCCCATGCCCTCTCCAGGATCCCGTAGAATCGGTCAAGAGTGCTGCGGCCAGGATGAAAACCACACATTTTGCCAATCCAGAGGAACAGCCCCTGATGACCACGCAATGTTGCAGAGATGTGTCAACCAAGCCAGTCCTACAACAGCCAGAGCCTTGAGGTATTCAGGGCGGATCATGTCCATCCCCAGGGCCCAGCGACCGAGGAGCTTTTTAACTACCTCGGTGACCTCTGTCCCAGTGATGGGCAGACCCCCCCTCTGAACCCCCAGGCTCTTCCTCTTCCACAGAGGGCATGTTGGTGGGACTGAAGAGGTCCTTGAAGTATTCCTTCCACTTCCCAACAACATCCCCTGTCAAGGTGAGCAGCTCCCCACTTCCACTGTAAACAGTGCTTGTGGAGTAATGCTTCCCCCTCCTGAGGTGCCGGATGGTGGTCCAGAACCTTCCAGCCCCAGCTATGGGCTGCCGCCTCAATAATGGTGAAACGGAACATGGCCCATTTGGACTCCATGTCGTCGGCCACCATACCAATATGGTTGTAGCTCTGCCAGAGGTGGGAGTTAAATGCCCTTCTGACAGTAGACTTGTGAAAGCTCCCAGGAGACCCTAACTGCACGCTTGGGCCTGCCAGGTGTGGAGGGTGGCCTCCCCTGCCATCAGAGCCAGCTCATCACCAGGTGGTGATCGGTTGACAGCTCAGCTCCTCTCTTCACCCAAGTGTCCAGAACATGCGGCCGCAAGTCCAATGACACCACTACAAAGTCATTTATCGAACTGTGGCCTAGGGTGTCCTGGTGGCAAGTGCAATTATGGACACCCTTATGTTCGAACATGGTGTTCGTGATGGACAAACCATGATGACCGCAGAAGTCCAGCAACAAAACACCATTCGGGCTCAGATCGGAGAGGCCGTACCTACCAATTACACCTTTCCAGGTCACACGGTCATTGCCCACATGGGCGTTGAAGTCTCCCAGGACAACGAGAGAGTTCCCAGGGGGAGTACCCTCTATCACACCCGCTAAAGACTCCACAAAGGGTCCTGTATCCGAGATCATGTTCTTTTGTTCACTACCCAAAGCTCATGACCATAGATGAGGGTTGCAACATAGATCGACTGGTAAATTGAGAGCTTTGCCTTTTGGCTCAGCTCCCTCTTCACCAAGATGGACTGTTACAAGATCTGCTTTACAGCAGAGGCTTCACCAATGCACCTGTCGATCTCCCGTTCCATCCTCCCCTTACTCATAAACAAGACCCAAGATACTTGAACTCCTCCACTTGGGGCAGGACCTCATTCCACACCCGGAGGGTGTATTCCACCCTTTTCCGGCTGAGAACCATGGTCTCGGACTTAGAGGTGCAGATGAACAAAACCGGTGACAAAGGACAGCCTTGGCGGACTCCAACCCTCACCAGAAACGAATTCTACATGTTACCAATGCGGACCAAGCTCTGGCAGCAGTTGTACAGAGACCTAATGGCCCGTAGCAACGGGTCTGGTACACCGTACTCCCGGAGCAAACCCCACAAGATAGCCTGAGGGACACAGTCGAAAGCCTTCTCTAAAAGGCTGACTCCTCCTGACAGGAGACTCCGCCAAACGTTCCCTGGAAACCCTAACTACACTCTTGGGCCTGCCAGGTCTGGAGGGTGGCCTCCCCCGCCATCGGAGCCAGCTCTTCACCAGGTGGTGATCGGTTGACAGCTCAGCTCCTCTCTTCACCCAAGTTTCCAGAACATGCGGCTGCAAGTCCGATAACACGACTACAAAGTCGAGCATCGAACTGCGGCTTAGGGTGTCCTGGTGCAAAGTGCACTTAAGGACACCCTTATGTTGGAACATGGTGGTCGTGATGGACAAACCGTGATGAGCAGAAAAGTCCAACAACAAAACACCATTCGGGTTCAGATCAGAGAGGCCATACCGGTCAGGATGATGAGGGAGTCCCCAGGGGTAGTGATCTCTAACACACCCCTTAAAGACTCCAAAAAAGGGTAGGTACTCTGAACTGTCATTAGGTGCATAAGCACAAACCACAGTCAGAACCTGTTCCCCCACCCGGAGGCGGAGGGAAGCTACCCTTTCGTCAACTGGGGAGAACCCTAACATGTGGGCACCAAGACGGGGGGGCAACAAGGATACCCATATTGGCTCACCGCCTCTCCCCATGAGCAAGGGGGGGACCCCGGATGCCTGGTTAGGGCAAGGGAAACTGAATACTTGGTGTTCTATACATAGGGGTCTTCTGAACTGTGCTTAGTCTGGACCTTCACCTTCACCTGTTTGCCTTGGGTGACCCTACCAGGGGCATAAAGCCCTGACAACATAACTCCTAGAATCATTTGGACACGCAAACACGCTCTTCCCACTGATAATCTTCTTATCTCTCTCTTCCACACACACATACACACACGCTCTCGCTCTGCTATAACCATTACAGTATACACCAGACTTCACTGCTCGTGCTAAATCAAAACAATCTCATTTCTCTCATTTCAGAAATGTGAAATGTTGTTGACTAAATCAGTTAGGTAACAGTTCTGTTCATCAAATTATTAATTAGGATTTATTTACGAAGAGGTTAAATATTGCAGTTAAAGTATTATGCCTGTGTGTTGATATTCACTTTATCTTTTTCTTATCATAATATTTAAAACTGAACCTTTCTGTCTCATTATTCACTTCTTCTTTCGTTTTCCCCTTTCTCTTAGTATTATTATAATTCAAAGCCTTGCTTTTCTTTCTTGATATTCACTTAATTCTTTTCTTCTTCTTCTTAATATTGTTATTATTATTATTCCCTATTCTGAATAATAATAATAATATTACTATTCACTCATATATTTTTATAGTTGTATTTAATACCATACTACACTCCTGTTGGGTTTTTTTTTGTTGGGACAGTTGTGTATGTACTAATGTTATTATGCATTTACAAAATACAATATATGAAGAGGCCTTTTCCAAAATTCCATAAATCCATTTCCATTGTCTGAAGAAAAATAAGATTTTTCTACTCACTGCCCAGTATCTTAACAACATCTTTGATCTTTGTATTAATGCTTTATTTAAATTGGTTTTAACACTCTCAACTAAAAAATTCAAATCTAGGATCTGGTATTTAAAAGTAGCAGCAACACTAAATAAATTTTTCCCAAAATGCTATATATTATATACATTTTTTGTCAAATCACAATAAATCCATTAAGCACAACTAAAAACACAAACAGCACCAACTTCATTGTCCTGCTGGAAGGTGAACCTTCGTCCCAGTCTCAAATCACAGGAAGACTGAAACAGGTTTTGCTCAAGAATATCCCTGTATTTAGCACCATCCGTCTTTCCCTCGACTCGGATCAGTTTCCCAGTCCGTGCTGCTGAAAAACATCCGCACAGCATGATGCTGCCACCACCATGTTTCACTGCTGGGATGTTGTTCTTGGGGTGATGGGATGTGTTCGGTTTGCGCCAGACATAGTGTTTTACTTGGTGGCCGAAAAGTTCAATTTAAATCTCATCTGACCAGAGCACCTTTCTCCATACATTTAAGGAGTCGCCCACATGCCTTGTGGCAAACTCAAAACGTGCCTTCTTATTTTATATATATATATATATATATATATATAGTGCCTTGCAAAAGTATTTACCCCTTGGCTTTTTACATATATACATATACACATATATATATATATCCAGGTTAAGTTCAAAGTAAATGTTTTAAAGAGTAAAATTTTTAAACAGCAAATGTTTTCTCCATAATCAGTCTGTCTATCTGTGAGCCTGAGGCTGTAAATGCAGGACAGGAGCACACCTGTAAAGTAAAGCTTGATATTAAAGACTTACATCCTCATCTGATGGAGAGTTGCACAGCGGAATGCCCACAACAGGTGGGGAGGCAGCTGGGGGGGAAACTGGGGCAGCAAGGGTTTTGTGCCTGTCCTGTGCCAGGCCTGGCATGGTGAGAACCCGAGAACCTGCTGGAACCACCTGTGGAGCCTGGAGCTGCAGAACCTGGGTGGTCTGAGTGAGCAAGGTGGGGTGACCTGAGCAGAGAAACCACAACATCCATTAGACTAAACTGCATTAGAAGCGTACCTAACCTTATTAAATGTGCACTTAATACATCTAAACAACAGACAGGAAGGCTGTAAAAAGGTACATTAAACAAGGTGATTAACACTGTCAAACAGAACATCTGTTTTTATTCACCACCATTTTTATTTTCCATCCACACGGTCAGCACTACATGTACGTTAGTAGAGACAGTGGACTTTGGGCACTTAACATGATCCTGGTGTTTACACTAAAGCCCAGAGCAGCAAGTTCCAATCCTTATCGGGTTTATTCCCAATGTTAAAGCACATGCCAGGCTCAATCTCACACACGGAGCACAGATGTCACTGTATGGCAAATGATGAGTTACTGCTGTTACAGAACATGTCCCAGAATTCCACCAACATAGTAATCACTACTGTCTAAATAACGGCTATGCAGTCCAGGCATAAAACTCTGCAGCCATATGACTAAAAATGTTTTTTCTGTCTGTGATATTTTCAAGAGCTTTGTTTTCCATTTCAAAAACGTGTAGTTTTCTTGGCCACTGATTTGGGGTCAAACCACTTTTTTATTATTTCTCCAATATGTACGCTCCTGAATATAATAGCTCATCTGAAATTTGCATCCTACTTCTATTTCAGAGGAAGTAAAATTCTTCCCTGTTAGATTCCAGCACTCTGTGGATTTGCAGCTTTACCAGCTTTTGTTTCCGTCTTAGTGAATATCTGTGTGCACACGCCCCTATGTACTTTTATGGGAATTTAGGGGTGCTCATCTCTGCTAGTTAGAGCAACTGACATGTGCTTTCAATTTATTTTAATTTAAAAGAACACAGCTGCAAACAAATCCAAGGATTAAGAACATGTCATTAATTTAACAAAGGCTTTTCTTAAGAGCAAATTTACGAAAAAAGATTTGCGACAGAAGACAAGCTCATCCCATTTTTGGAAAAGTAGAGTTTGAAGTGTGACTGATGTTTTCCATATGTTAAAGGTTTTATTACATTGTTTTCTCTGTTCATGTCATTTGAAATACATTGCTGGGTCTGTAGGAAGAAAGTGCTCTTACACTTCAGTTTTTTTTTTTTTTAAATCCTCCAGTAATGTGTTTTTAAAGAGGTTCTCCTATAAAAGACAGTATGGTTGAAATTTTTCTGTTACCAATTATATCACCCCACACTCAACATTTTCTTTAGCAAGTTTAATAACAATGGTTTGGCAACAAGGACTTTAAAATAAAAAAAATATGCAACTGAAATGTATATACTGACAGCTGGAGCTCCAAACTGACTTCGTACTGAGTGATACTTTAAGAGGATAAAATGGACACCCTGCCCTCAACAATCTTCTCATAAGGGATGAATAAAATGGTTTGTTTTTCACAGCTAGGGCAGGAAGAAACACCGCCATATCAAAGCATCTCAGTGTGAAGAGGTGAGGTCATCAGCTTTACCACTCTAGCTTGCTGTGGTTTCTTTTCTTTGGTTTCTCAAATACTGTTGCATTTTCTGCAGTTGGATGAAGCAGAAACTCGAAGGTGGTCCAACTGAAGAGACAGAGGGACATGATGGTGCCATGTGACTGCACAATATTTACAAAATCATCACCACAAACCACTTCACCATATACAGTTCAGGATCTTCAGGTGAGTGAAACTCAATCCCATTTAAACACTTTCCCTGGAACTGAGAGTTCATGTCATGGTTCCCTTAAATACAAACCAAAAGGGCAGAACGTTGCATAAATAATCCATGTGAGACGAACAAACAGAGGGGGGAAAAGGAGGGAAAAGAATAACTGACGCCATCTTTAGACCACAGACTGTATCTTCCAAAAAATTAATAATAATAATAATAATAATCACTGAAATAAAAGCACTGTGCAAAACTTTCTGTAGAACCGTGACTCACAGCCAAGTTTCAAATTATCATGACTGTAAGTTCCTCAGCTCCTGTAGCTATAAAACAAGAACTTCATCCTTCCATCAGCTCCCATCACCACTCTTCACCATTCTTATTATGAGCTATGTGTGTTTGGTTTTTCACCAAACATGTCGCTGTACATGATGATCAAACATCTCCACCTTGGTTTCCTCAGTCCAAACATTACTGATCCAGAACTTTAGTGGTTTGTTCAGGTGTAATTTTACAAGCCGAGGTTGTTCTTCTTGTTCTTTTTAAAGAGAAGAGTTTTCCCAGGTCCTCTTCCATGAAAACCATATCGTTCAGTCTTTTTCTGCTTGTGAGGTCGTGAACATAAACATTGACTTCGTATTAGAGCACTGAAGGGCACATGATGCGACTCTTGGTTTTTCTTTATATCTCTGAGCATTAAACCTCTGAATATGGACTAAATTTGGACTCCTGGGAGATCGGCAACTACACTATATGGACAAAGGTTTGTGGACACGTGACCATAACACTCATACATATGCGTTTCTTGATGGTTGGACGCCAGGTTTCGTTCCTCTTTACTGTTATAATAACTCTCTGTTCTGGGAAGGCTCTCCACTAGATTTTGGAGTGTGCGCTGTGGGGACCTGTGATCATTCATCCTCAAGAGCATTATTAAGATCAGGCACTGATGTCAGGCGGGGACACCTGGGGTAGTTGGTATTCTAGTTCATCCGAAACATGTTCAGTGGGGTTGAGGTCAGTGCTCTGTGCAGGCGACTCACGTTCTCCCACTCCAACCTTGGCAAGGCATGTCTTCACTGTGTGTGCGCAGGGGGAATGTCATGCTAGGACAGGTTTGAGTCTCTTAGTTCTAGTGAAGGGAAATTGTAGCTAACAGCAGACATTCTGCACAACTAGGTGCTTACTTTGTGGCACCAACTTTGGGAGGAAGCTATATATCAGTCTGATGGTCAAGTGTCCATAAACTTTTGCCCATATAGTATATACAGTATATTAATGGCTCTCCATTTACAAACAATCCTTCTCAGTGTCCATCCATCCATTTGCCAACCCGCTTTATCCTATTAGCCAACTCTGGGTGAAAGCAGTGTACACTCTGACCAATCCTATGCAAGGAAGCACACACAACCATTCACACTCACTCTCACACCTAGGGGCAACCAAGAATATCCAATTCCAATATCCAATTAGCATAAGCGCATTACTTTTGACTGTGGGAGGAAACCGGAGTGCCCAAAAGAATTCCACAGGATCCCAGTGAGAACATGCAAACTCCACACAGAAACACCCGCACCCAGCCTGGAACTTGAACCCAGCACCTTCTTGCTGTAAGGCAGACTACCGTGCTGCCCATGTCTCAGTGTAAAACCAATTTTAAATTTGTTGAAAACAACCTTATAGCCCATCCCAGATCGAGGAACAGCAATAGTTACTTCCCTGAGGTCATGGCTGACCTTCTTTCTTCTTGCTGTGATGTAAACAAGTCACAATATGCTAAACAGGGATTTTGTGTAAGTGTGGCCAGAACTGTGTGTATTCCATCAACTATCATGAAATTGTATATATTTTTTGAATAAATGTTGGTTATTGAATAAAGAGACAGCATGGGCAGTATTAGTTAGATATTCATTCATTCATTTTCTGAACCGCTTATTCCTAATTAGGGTCGCGGGGAGGCTGGCGCCCATCTCAGCCG
>JBCNYH010000002.1:582656-593071 GCA_039654325.1 Tandanus tandanus | reverse complement strand
TGGCATCAACCCGGATTCGAACTTGCGATCTCCGGGTTGATAGTCGTGCACCTTGTCGATGCGCCACTCGGGAGCTGCATTTAAATTTAAATGAAATTTACAGAAAAAGGAAAATTATTGTCTGTTTCTTTTCCACTGTCTCAATAGCTGAACTAAAAATAGCACATTTACCCATGATTCATTTCAGCCAACCATTTCTGCAGGCACAGGGATATACAAATATGTAAACAAAAGCTTGTGTTTTGGAAACACCTATGTTACTGGGTATAAATTGTGAAATCAGACAACTAGTTTTGAGTAATGTATTAATGCTACTGTTTCAACTATGAAAAAAATATTTTTTAGACGTGAATGTTGTTCTCATGCTGCTTCAGTTTTGTTGTACATCAGTGCTACGGTCTGGGTAAGAGATAAAACAATAGTAAGACAGAAACCGCATACTGTCTGTTGCGTGCATTACAGACAGGGGTGGACTGTGCCCCACTGACGAAAATTTATTTCTCATTTTTTAATTTCAGTAAATCAACGATCTGACTGTTGTAACTGTTCTTTCACTTAAATTGTAGTTCTGCTTAATGTACTGTGTAATGTAGATATTATAGCTTTACTTTCATGTTTATTAAAAATTTATTTTATATTTTACATTTTTTTGCCACATAAAAATGTATATAAAGTTTCATTTTGGACATTTCTTCCAAAAAAGCCTGATGTACTGATTTATCCAAATTCATATTTCCACTGTCCACATGGTCCACTGTAGATGCCTAGAGCTCAGAGTAGTTAATGGACACAGTTGACATAAAGTACCTTTCTTACACAGTAATGTTTTAACTGGTATTTGTGGACGTAACTTCATACTGTAGTGCTTGACATTGGTTTGCCAGTGTTGTCCAAACCCTATTCTCAAGCTATGGATACATGACAGTCAATGCAGTGCCGTCAGAAGGATCGGAGATCACAGGGTTTAGCATAGGCCTGCTGTCTACAATGACTAGGCCTTTCATGGATACTGCCTTTGTCCCAAATCATAGTTAAAATTTCATGTTGACATCACCTGTTTCAAATTATATCACTCTTTGTTTTGTCTCATAACCAGTTTAAATTCTCCTAATTTATCTTGGAATGTGATGAAGGCCTAAAATGTAGGAATGGATTTTAACAAATGAAATAAGGTGAACCAAAAAACATAAAATGCTTTGGAGTTTTACTATCTGCAATAAAATATGAGTCAATTTAAAAATGACTGCTTTCTTTTATTATTAGCATGTTACATACCAGCCCATGACACTCATGTGTCAAGATTTAAAATATTAAATTACAATTAATATGCACTTGTCAAACTGTTGTAGACATTCGGTGTAAACATTTTTAAAAGTGATTTGCAAAAAGTGCAACAGTCAAATAAGCTCTTTTCAAACATCTCTCAAAGCATCCATTTGAAGAAGTGGAAGAGGCAATAAACAGGGCCATCACAGTAGATACAACACATTTGGTATGAGAGAAAGAAAAATGCCTTTCCCAAAAAACGATATTCTCCTTCATGTACCCCTTACACTAATATACTTCCATTTCACAATAGTTGTTTATTTATTTATTTAATTATTTATGGGGGCATGAACTATACTATTATAACAAGTACTAAACCATCTTGATTTTTTAAATAAGAGAGAAACATTGTTTCTTATTAAGTATTATTTGCTCGATCATTGGATTAGTTTGTTAGCAGATGTTATAATTTTATATTTTCTCTGACCTTCAGAGGCCTTTGTTCTAGTTAGTGATGAACTCACAAGCTGCTTTGGTGTCGTCCTTCAGGCAAATTGTCTTAGGCAAACCTTCCTGTCCCTTCTGTCCTACTTTACATTAAGTCTGATTCATCTAAATCACAGCCAATAATATACTGACCAAAGTGAATAAAAAAGTTTGCACACCCCCAGGATGCAACATTTAGTGTGTTTGATTATACAGACAGACCCTCCAATCGTCTGGCAAGATGTTCAGGGTGTACCCCACCTTCGCCCAGAGTTGGCTCAGATAGGCTCCAGCCTCCATGTGACCCTAATAAAGGATAAAGCAGTTTACAAAATTAAATAAAATGAAAAATGATTATACAGACTTTTCTTCATTACATTGAAATCTCTTTGGAATCAGCCAAACAGAGCTACAGTTTCCTTTTTTTTTCAGGACAGGGACACACACAGACCAATGGATTGTGTGGAATGTCTGTAACACCATCTGTATATTAAAAATCTCTTAACAGAAATAAAATGACAATCACAAAAAGAAAAAGTCAGAGCACATTCACTGCAGCCATGAAGAGATGATAGGAGTATATCAGGAACTTTAGAGGACAGGTCACCTGCAGCTCTGACCCGAGGTCACATAGATCCAAGATGCAAAAGAGGGCCAACATGATACAAGGTGAGGAGTTTAAAAGGTGAAGAGAGACATGATGATAAGTGGTTTATAACAAATTCTGCAATATCCTCACTGTGTGACTTTGCTGAGGATCGCTACCTGGTCCACACACTCGAGGACATCCAGGTGTCATACTCCACCCTTGGTAGTTTAGAAAAGGTGAAATAGAACAAAAGTCAAACACTCTGCAGTGTGTGTATAATAAAGAATAATAAGTTGATTTAATAACAGGGGTTAAAAATTAACTATAAATTAATGATTAGCTATAAATTGTTGTTTTTTCTAAGCTCAGTAAGATCCTTCTCCTCTGGATGGCATGGTGATGCAGCGATTAGCACTCCCGCCTCACAACAACAAGGTCCTGGGTTCGAGTTCCAGGCTCAGATGTTTCTGTGTGGAGTGTGTATGTTCTGCCCATAATTGAATGAGTTTCTTTCAGGTACTCTGGTTTCCACCCACAGTCCAAAGACATTAGGCTAATTGGCTGTTGCAAATTGTCCCTTGGTGTGCATGTGAGTGTGAATGGTTGTATGTTGCACTGCGATGGCGAGCTGTTTAGGGTGTGCCCTACCTTCGCTCAGTGTCGGCTAAGATCCAGCCTTCCCGCGATCCTAATCATAGGATTACGCAGTTCGACAAATGAGTGAGTGAGTGAGAATGATCCTATTTAGGGTCGCAGGGAGGCTGGCGCCCATCTCAGCTGTCTCTGGGCAAAGGCAGAGTACACCCTGGACAGCTCGCCAGACCATCGCAGGGCAGAAACACGCAGCCTACTCTTTACGAAAGTCCGCAATGGTTCTTATAGACAGTGAGAGGCATGGCTGCCCTTTGATAACCCAGTTAGCTGCACTGGGGGGACAGTGGGGCTTTAACCCCCGACCTTGGGATCAGTAATCCAGCACCCTACCACTGGGCCACCACTGCCCCACTATGCCATAGTGCAACTAACTCGTGAGGTTAATATGTTAATATGATGTTTATATACATATAAACATCATATTAACATATGATGTTTATATGTATATAAACATCATATACTAAGTTAGTAAACAAAAAAAAATACAAAATACTAGGAAGGTATGTTCACTCATTTTATATCCATTATACGTGTAAACTATATCCAGTACATTCAAATCACGCCGGAAACGTGCAATCCCAATACAGTGTTGATTCATCCATAATGCCCAATGTATATCATAGTTATGATGTTAGTATGCTTACTGTGATCACTTAACACTGTAACACGTTTAATTTACAAGCCATTTACATCTGTATTACGTGTTCAGCGATCATAAGACGGACATTGTAGGTTTTTTGTACGTTTTGAGTACTGTGCATGAGGTATTTCAAAAACAGGCGATAATTTCTGGATATTAAAAAAGATTTTAGAATGTATGTTACTGTGAGAAGGATTAGAATCGGTGAAAAGTAAACCCCAGTTTAGAAATCCAGTAACCGGTTTGAAATACTATGAGTGGCTGCACTCATAGTAACTTGGTTAATGTTTTAGTAAAATCCTTGCGCTACAATATGCCAAGTAGTGTTGTCAGTATGGCATTATTTAATGTAAAATAATAAGAGTTTTCCAATGAATAATATTATTTCCGAGAAGGGATTGCATTTTATGTTTCTTGCTGAGACCTGACTAAATGATGATTGTGCTGCAGCTCTTATTGAGGCTTTTCCCTTGAACTATAACTTATTTCAAGTCATGAGACAACATAAAAGGGGAGGTGGCATAGCTGACATTTTCTCTAATCAGTTTAACTGTTCCAAGATTGATTTTGGTGAATTTTCATCATTTGAATATCTTGCGATTTTGTTGAAAACTGACCCAGGTGTACTCATTGTAACATTATATCGGCCACCGAAACAATCATCTGTATTTCTAATGGAATTTGGGGAGCTAATGTCCATTATACTTGTAAGTTATGACAGAATAATTTTAACTGGAGCCATGAACATCCATATTAATAATGATGCTGACTCTAAGGCAGTGGAATTTGTAAATCTTTTAGGAAGCCTAGAATTAACCCAACATTTTAAACTTTTATTTATTTAACTTTTATTATTTAAATATTTATTTATTTACTTATATATTTATTTATTTAATACTGTATTAATTCCGCAAGAGAAATTTTGACTTCTGCATTTAACAAATCCAAAGTGAAAACACACACTCGAAGTAGTGGGCTGCCACATATTGCGGCGCCCGGAGAGTAGTTGGGGGTTAGGTGCCTTGCTCAAGGGCACTTCAGCCATGATTGTGGAGGAAGGAAAGGTATCGCTCATTCCCCTGCCACCTCACATTTTTTCTGCGGATTCAGAAATCATATCAGTGACCTTTTGGTCCCAAAGCCGCTTCTCTCACCATTAGGCCACGGCTGCCCCATTAGACAGTTCCAATATCTAGCAACAGTCTGAACAGTAAAAAGTAATGTGTGGTGTGTTTCCATCTGAAAAAGAAAGTTTGTGCAGATGCATATGGATTAACATCTCTGGTTTGGTGATAGAGGAGGAGAACGCTATGGTGATTCTCAGGCTCTGGGACTGTTTTACTGTTTTATTTTTCTGTTTTGTACATTCTCAGGTATGTTTTGACATGTTTATTACGACTGATGGCACTCAAATCTGACAGGGAAAATAATTCACAGCACTATGGCAATCATGGCAACTTGACGGTGACCTCTGGAGACAAACATTTACCATCGTCCATCATTGCGTGCACCGCATTTCCTGAGAAACCAGTGCTCACAGTTTCTAAAATGTGTATGTGTGAAAGGGGTATAAGCCATGTGTAACAACACCAATAACAGTGTTGTTAGCAGGAAAAATGTGTGGCGGTGGGGGAGTGAGCTGCACCTTCCCTTCCTCCACCTTCATGGCTGAAGTGCTCTTGAGCAAAGCACCTAACCTCCAGCTGCTCTCCTGGAACCCCAGTGTGTGGCAGCCCACTGGTCCGAGTGTGTGTGCTCACTGTTTGTGTGTGCTTTGGGTTAAATGCAGAGGCAATAATTTCCCTTGTGGGATTAATACACTATATCAAAATCAAAAATCAAAACACTACACAACGAAATTTAGTCATAGGCTCCTTCATCCCAAGTGTGTGAAGGTTATCCCAGGACTTTCCTTCCTGCTGCTGTGAGACTGTACAACAACCAGCAGTGCTCTCAGTAGACCACAAACCAGGACTCACCACTGTGATCACAACAATATTCTTAGTATTCTCAGAGTTTTTCCAATGTGTAATAATCATTTCAATGTGCAATAATATATCTATCTCTGTATATCTGTATAATTTATATAGTTTCCTACTTATTGTTTATATCTATATTTGCTAATTTAACTATATCTTTATAATGTATATGGTTTCCTACTTATTGTTTATATCTATATCTGCTAATGTTTTTTTCCAATACTGTTTATTTATGTAAATTATTATTGCCTTTCGACCTCTGTTTGTATATCTCTCCACTTTGCTGCTGTAGCATCGAGAATTTCCCCACTGTGGGACAATAAAGGATTATCTTATCTTATCTTCTCCGGCATTCCTGAAAATACAACTGACAAACCAGAGACATTGATCAGAGACTTCATGACAACCCAACTCAAACTTCCACCAGACACTCTCAAGCAGATTACCTTTCATCATGTTCACCGTCTCGTATCCCAGAATAACAAACACCCCATCCCATCATCGCCAAACTTGGAACATTATAAATACAAACAACTTATCAAGAGCAAAGGAAAGGAACTGAAAGGCATGACATATGGACTTAATGATCAATTCCCATGTGAAACAAACCGATGTAAAATTCTATTCCCCATAATGAAACAACACAGACAAAACAATAAATGTGCCAATATCATTGTGGACAAACTTTACATTAAAGTACAGCTTTACCTGGACTCAAACATCACTCCATGGCTTTTCTAAAGGAAAAAAAGAAAGAAAAAGAACCCCCCCTTCATAAACTCACATAAAGGACCTTAACCCTCACGAAGTTCTATAACCAGTCCTTCATTTCTTTTTCTTTTTTTTTTCCATTTGTTTGCTCAGTTGTTTATTTTCTTTTTGTTTGTTTGCTTTTGGTCTCACACATTTTTATTTACTCCTCCCTCTCCTTTCTTGTTGTATGTATATTCCTTTTACTTCCACCCCACAACTTAACATGTACAAATTAAGTCAATTCCATCCACACATATCATGGTTCTTTTATAGGAGAGGAAAGGAAGAAAGGAAAATGGAGAAAGAAAGAAAAAAAAAATTAACATATGGCTACACAACCACTTAAATTGATATCATGGAATGTGCGTAGCTTCAGAACCCAGGCTAAAAGAATCAAAGTGATCAATCACCTGGTGAAACTAAAAGCACATGTTTGCTTTGTCTACAAGAAACACACATTACAAATATGGAACTTGAAAATCTGAAATTTAAACATTTTTTCATCAACATTCCACTGGTCCATAACTCATCTATAATAGACCCTGATGGAAGATTTATTATCAATAATGTATCCATGAACCACACTAATTTTACCTTTGCAAACATTTACGGCCCCAACAATGACGACCCATCCTTTAACCATAACTATTTTTCACAAATAATTGATTAAACAAATACAATTATTGCTGGAGATTTTAATACTGTTATCAACCCCAAGATAGATCATTAACACTCTTAAAATAACACAACTGGGCACTCCACAGAAATTATAAAACAATACATGAACCATAATAAACTTGGCACTAGTTGGAGAAATAATAACACTTTATCTAGAGAATACACCCATTTTTCCTCTGTTCATCAATCCTCCTCCCAAATTGACCACTTTCTTATCAGTAATTCACTCTCTCAGCATGTAACATAAACCAAAATTCATCCAATCATAATAAGTGATCATGCTCCTATCGCCCTCATATTAAAAATTCGCTCACATATTAAGCCTCACAGAAGATAGTACTTTAATACATCACTTCTTCAGGATACTAACTCTGACAGTTTCATTAAAAAAGAGTGGACATCCTTTCTGAATGTGAACGACTCTCCTAACGTCTCACCATCACTTCTTTGGGAAACAGAAAAAGCAGTCATTAGAGGTAAAATAATTTCATGCTCATCAAACAAGAAAAGGCAACAGCAAAAAATGGAACAGAATCTTGAGCAAAAGATTAAACAATTAACTGGATTCTACACCATAAACCCCACAGAATAAATTCAAAATGAACTTATTAATGTAAAAACCCAACTTGAAAGTATTTCAGGAAAAAAAACCCCACAATTTCTTATTCAACTACGCAAATATGAAAACTTCTAGTATATTAATAAAATAGGTAAATATCTCGCAGGTACAGCATAAAAATGAGAAATCCATCATTCCATCTATTATAAATTCATGAGGAAAAATTGTTTAGCATCCATAAGAAATTAATGACATATTCAAATCCTTCTATAGTGATCTATACTCCTTAGAACATAACACAAATCAATCTTATATAGAAACATTTTAGAACATTTAGAACTCCCAAGATTAACAGATGAAAAAGGAAACATTATATGCACCACTCATCCTCGAAGAACTTAAAAAAATCATTAGAAAAAAAATGCCCAACAATAAATCACCTAGACCCGATGGATTTCCTGCAGAATTCTATAAACATTTTTGGCAAATATTATCACCCCTTTTTCTACAGAGTTTCAACAGAAATAAAAACTACTTACTTACTTAACTACTAGACTGTAATCTCAAAGAAGTTGATAATCTTCCAGTCAAACATAGAAATCCACTTCTTATTGCTCTAACTATTCTTCTAAACTGAAAATCCAAAAACTCTTTACATATCAGTAACTGGACCAACCTTCTCATAGAATACATCACATTAGAAAAAACACATACATCTGCATTATACACATAATAATACATCTGTTTTTAGTGACATCTGGAACCCACTCTTAACTTATTTTAACTTAAACCAAATGCCTGGGTCTGATACCATGTACGTTCCCACAAACCTACCTAGTATGGAAAAATTTGTATTAATATTACATAAATTCTTTCATTAAAATGGTTACTGTTATTATCATTGTTATTATGTATAATCTTTTCACTAATATTTTGATAGTGGTGACGGTGATATCGGTTTTGATATTACTGATAATATTATTACTGTTATTGTTTATTAATATTAGTCTAAATAGTTTATCTATAAACCAATGTGGCTACATGAACTCAAAGTATTAATTTCTTATTCCTATATATGTAAGTGATGTAGTTTAGAAAGAGAACAGGAGAAAATAATAATAATAATAATAATAATAATAATAATAATTATAATAATTATTATTATTGCACAGCCTCAGGATGGACTGCACGAGATGGGTGGAGGTGGTGGCAACTTGTGGTGGTTTGGGCCCTCTGCCCCCACCCCCTCCAACGGTGCTCTGTACACAAGCCACCCAACTGCCCGCCAATGCTGCGTTTCTTTTGATGCATTTCATGCAGTCACATTAGCATGAGCACCCACGCACACATACCAGTCTCAGAAAAAAAAAAAACATAAAAAGCGGGAGGATCCAGTGAGCAAGGTGTCTTCTGGCTGGGAGGGTTCCAGAGGCAGTGTCTCTGCTTGGTCGCCTGCCAGTACGGGACACAGGCTGCACACTGGGCCCACTTTTAATGCACTATTGTTGCTGTTATTATTATTATTATTATTATTATTATTACTATTATTATTATTACTATTGTCATTGGTATTATTATTATTATGTGGCTGCACTAAAAAGCAGACACATATTACTATTCACCCAGAAAAAGTTTTTGGCTTAATGCCACCCGAAAGTGCACCCACACAATGTATATATCAAGACGTGCATCTTGGCGCCGCAAAGTGTGCTATTACTTTTAGTGGCATTTCACATTACCATGGTGACACAATTAGCCAAAAACCACAACAAAAAATCCCATTGAAATGAATGGGGAGAGGTCGACAAACAATCATGAAACTCACCTCACTTTGACGCCTCGCCAAGAAGCCATACTTTCACATAGAAACTTGGTTGAACTTTTAAAACAGACAAACAACTTTTTGGTACCTTTTTATGGTTTTCTTTCAATTGTTATTTATGTTCGACAAGATTTTCTGAGTTAGTTTGTGTATTCATAATGGGTGTGCATTGTGTGAAATGTTCTGGACTAGAGTGGGTGATGTCATCAGCAGAGTGTGAGAAAAGAGAAGATTATCTTGGAAAAAGTTTTCAAGCTCATTAAAATACAAAAACGAGTCACACACACACACACATTGCCTGTTTGTTTGGCTCCAGACAGAAAGATGGACTAGGTAATAGAATAAAGATGTAAATATGTATAGATACAGTATGTATGTATATCTAAATATGTATAGAGCCGGGCTATTCAATTGGCACTTTGAGTTGGCTACTCTATTCTTTTAAATACTCCTCTCTTCATTTGGGATTGTTTTCATGACCCGGCCCTCATAAACCCCACAATAATGGTTACGGTCAAAGAATATATGCTTTGATTCTTTGATTTATCACCACCTAATTTCAGCAGGTGCAGGCACATCTCAAAATTTCTTCAGGAATTTTTCTAGTTTATTGTTATTATTTTATTTTTTCCCCCCTTTTCTTTTTTGCCTTCCTAAGGACTGTATATGTATATATCATTTAGATGCATAATTTTCTTCATTGCGTCATTTACTTACCTGCTCTCTTTTTGTTTTGTTTTGTTTTGTTTTGTTTTGCTCTTTCTAGGTTCTTCCCTCCGATTTTAGGGATTTAATTTTAATTTCGTTGTTCTTCTCTTTTTTTTTCCCTCTTGAAGCAGTTTTAGGTATTTTATTTATTCTTTCTTCGAACACTAACTCTTCTCCACTTCAAAGCAGCACGCAGAGGGAATAAACAGCGTCCTGCTAATATCCTGCTGCTATCCACAAGTCTCCAGCTAAGGTTTGTTTTTAGCATCATGGCTACCATC